>JBBNBP010000435.1:0-104513 GCA_039737535.1 Lagodon rhomboides
CCCAGTCATCCAGGTCATAGTCTATGTGATATATCGTAGGCAACTGGTCTTGTCTCTCGCTTTAACACCACATTTTCTCACTCTGACACTGGAAACTCTCCCGATTGGTTCACACAACCTTCATTCAACAGCTGAGGAAACAAAGGATCGTGTGTGAAGCCCTTTAAATTAAAGATTTTTTTCTGTTCTGACCTTCTGGCTCGACGCCAAACAGCGTCCATGTTCTCACCACAGGAACTCTGATCACAGCCGAGTCGCCGGGATAGAAAACCGCAGATACAGTCCAAGGTCGACTTCTGCAGCAAACGTGACATATCACGTTCACATTAAACGCTTATTTGCTGATTTTCACATCAGGATGTGGAGCGAGTGGAGGCACCGAGCCACCCCAGTTTCCATCCCTTTCTGTGGCAACCAAAACTGGAAGTTGGATCATTTCCATCCATGTTCGTGGCGATCATAACAGGTGACATGAAGCTAAATTATGATGTTTTTCTAACCCTAACCAAGTGGTTTGTGTGCCTGAACCTAACCAGAAGAGAACAAGGGATAAACCAAACACTAATATATTAAATTCATAGATATTACCATACTGCCGCGTATAAGGAAGGTCCTCAGTCATCCAGGTCATGGTCTACGTGATATATCGTAGGCAACTGGTCTTGTCTCTCGCTTTAACACCACATTTTCTCACTCTGACACTGGAAACTCTCCCGATTGGTTGACACAACCTTCATTCAACAGCTGAGGAAACAAAGGATGGTGTGTGTGAAGCCGTTTAAATGAAAGATTTTTTGTCTGTTCTGACCTTCTGGCTCGACGCCAAACAGCGTCCATGTTCTCACCACAGGAACTCTGATCACAGCCCAGTCGCCGGGATAGAAAACCGCAGATACAGTCCCAAGGTCGACTTCTGCAGCAAACGTGACATATCACGTTCACATTAAACGCTTATTTGCTGATTTTCACATCAGGATGTGGAGCGAGTGGAGGCACCGAGCCACCCCAATTTCCATCCCTTTCTGTGGCAACCAAAACTGGATATTTTTCACGGGAAGTCGGATCATTTCGTGATCATAACAGGTTATTTGAAGCTAAATCATGATGTTTTTCTAACCCTAACCAAGTGGTTTGTGTGCCTGAACCTAACCAGACCACAAGAGGAACGAGGGACAAACCAAACACTAAGATATTAAATTCATAGATACCATACCACTGGGTATAAGGAAGGTCCTCAGTCATCCAGGTCGTGGTCTATGTGATATATCGTAGGCAACTGGTCTTGTCTCTCGCTTTAACACCACATTTTCTCACTCTGACACTGGAAACTCTCCCGATTGGTTCCCACAACCTTCATTCAACAGCTGAGGAAACAAAGGATCGTGTGTGAAGCCCTTTAAATGAAATCAGCTCCTCGGAGGCGTCTGATAGGAAACCAGACAGAAAGTGAAAACACTCTCCTGTGTAACGAGCCTGACATCAGACGGGGTCACGCGTCTCCGGTGGCGTTCGGTCTTTTTGAAGCTCGGCGGAGGAAAGAAGGTGAACCGCAGTTCAGTGTGTGATTAAAAAAGGAGGCTGGAACAGGAACAGATCCTCCGTCAGCATCAGAGGAGGCAAATAAACTTCTGTTTGTTTTGTATTTTTCTTGGAGCGACTCGGTGAACGAAGAGACTGAGGGCGTCTCTGAACTGTTCAGACGACAGAGTAACACAAAGAAGTGTCTGAAGAGTTCACTCACTGGAGAGACAACAAGTGTACACTGAGGTAAAACAGAGAGAAACCAAGGCAGAGTTTAAAACGGATTCATTGTTTTAAATAGTTATAACTCTTCTGTGTT
This sequence comes from Lagodon rhomboides, assembly GCA_039737535.1. Taxonomy (NCBI): domain Eukaryota; kingdom Metazoa; phylum Chordata; class Actinopteri; order Spariformes; family Sparidae; genus Lagodon; species Lagodon rhomboides. The sequence goes on from JBBNBP010000435.1 coordinate 1,841, forward strand.
CGCTTCAGACTGAAGGTTATTGCGTCACAACATCGAACCGTCCACTTCGACCGCAAACGAAGCATTTCCTTTGCAAGAAAAACTTTAATCCTGGCAGCCATTTTCCATCAAAAAAGTATATCAAAATCAAAATAATCAAAAGTATATCAGCTCAGTGTCCAGGAGACCAGCTCAGAACATCTGCTCGTCAGAGTGTAAATCAGAATCGTGACGTTTCCACCGACTCACATATCTGAAACATCAGCATCGATGATGATAATCGACACGTCTGCTGCATAATTTAAGACACATTTCTTCCAAATCTACCCTGACAGATTCTGAACATGAGGAATCTTTGGGATCTTCACTGGAATTTAAAATAGTTTTGGACACTTCGGACAAACTGTGTGGGTTTTTTTAAGATATTGAACAGTATTATGCTTTCCAACTGATTAAAGTGCTTTCTCCATCGCTTTTTCCTTGGTTCTCCAAGTCTGAAATAAAATATCAGAACAAATGTTCTGGTATTCTTTTCTCCTAAAAATAACCCGTCCTCACTGCGGCATTATTCATCCGAGCAGCAAAACCAGCCGACAGCCAGAAATCGATTGACTGAACTGCCCTCCTGCTGACTCTCTGAGCTCCGTCCAGGCCCGTCTCAGACCCGTCCGAGCCTGAGGACACCGTCTGATGTGTGCAACCTGCTGCTGCTGACTCTGCGGTCACAGCCAGCTGGCTTTTGTGGCCTCCAAAAACCAGCAAACACCGGCCTTCACCTCCTGTCAGCATCGAGGAGCTGGAGCCGCCACAAACTGGCTCAACCGTCCAGTCAGAGTCCAGCCCGTCTGCCGAGGACACAAACAAACAAACAAAAGCAACCGTCCCCTGAACGTCTCACATTCAGGTTTAGATTCCGTCCTCGTCCCGCTGAAGACGCCGAGCATTCATCTCATCTCCGCCCCGGGGGGATTATGTAAAGTGCTCAGCTTTAAGGACGGTCCTTCAGTTCAGAAACATTTTCTCCACTCGTGTTCGGCAAATCAGCTCAGTGGAGCGCGGAGAGGAGCTGCTGCATTATGGATGTACAGTCAGATACGGAAAGCGAGTGAGTGGGTGTTTCTCGCCCTCAGACGGTGTAGAGTGGAGCGGTTGAACTCCAACAGAAGACAGAATGTATTTTAGTTGTGAACAGCTGTTTTGTAGGTTTTTTTCCCTCGCTGCGTTCATACCTTCAGTCAGATTTTAAGTTCTCTGGAGATGTTTAATCTACAGGTGTGCGTCCAAAATGTTGGACTTAATCTGAAACAGACCAGAACATAAAGTGAGAGGATTTTTTTTTTTAAAGATGAGAAAGCCTCGTCACCAGGATATAATATTAGCATTCAACTGTAAACCACGGATACATCCAAGGCTGACATGTGTAGTTAACGAGAGGTATCACGTTCATATTATATGCTTTTTAGTTGACTTTCACATCAGCAGGTGGTATTTTTCAGGACACGTGGAGACATTTCGGCAACCAAAACCGTCCATTTTTCACTTGAAGTTGGACCATCTCCATCCTCCTTGAAATGAAAGAGTCCAGTCTCTCTCTATATATATATAAGTTCCTTGGTAAGAGTTTAAAAAAGGTTGTAAAGGGTCGTGAAACTACATTTTTGTGCAGAGGACCGACATTTTGATGTGAGACCGGTTTGCCAATCAGCCCCAAGAATAAATCTCTTATTACTGAGTTTTCTTTCTTAATCAATGTTTTATCTTCACAGCTGTTCTTCCTTATGTTGTTTTCTCCGTCCTCAGCATGCAGCGGAAAACTGACGAACTTGACAACACTGTTGAGACTTGGAGTCGAGGTAGGATCGTATATTTTACGTTACTGAACCTGACCTGTACCGACCAGGATCACACCTGAGCAGCTGTAGTCGTTTATTCTCTTGTCTCTATCTTTCTGGTCTGTTACATCTTAAAAAAAAAGCCTTTGTCGTGATGAAACAATGTCAGTCTGACTTCAGGATTAAACCGCGGATCCATTTAACGGTTGAAGTGGAGACTGTTTTCGCTCTCGTAGTCAGTTTTTCCTCGCAGCGTGTCGAGTCGACGGGGAATAACAGAGACAGTCTGTCAGCATCTGACAGCGGAGAGAAGCTCCAGCAGCCTTTTTCTGCATTGTAAGTATATTTTTACATATAATTTATTTGGGCTGTCCCACTTAAACACACCGGGGCCCCAAACACTGACTGACCCACTTGCCGCTGTGATGCCTTCAACACTCTCGTTGAGGCGACTCTGATGATCAGACAACCGACTGTGGATCAGACCTGTGAGCTGTGTGTTCTGGTGTTGGACCTTAATATTGGTTTCTACACAATATACTTTCAGTGTACGGTTATATCTGCACAGTCCAGTCAGAGAAACACCGACCCTTCAGCCAAGTTCAGGCCAAATATTCAAGACGACATGAAACCGTTTCCGAACATCAGAGGGGTAAGTTGTAGCAGTTTGAACTTGTTGACTCGGGCAGGCTGATGGTGTCAACTGAGATCCAGCTTGTCAATATAAAGGCTAATGGTTTTAAAGCATGTCGCCTGTCACTTGATTCACAAGCCAATTCAGCGCCTTGTAAAAAATCAGCTGGTCAGGTCAGGCACAAACAGCGTTGGGGGCACCGCAGGTACAGCAGGAACACTTCAAACCGGATTTGCGGCAATATGATTACAGTTACTCCGTCCAGTAACACGTAACCCAGCAGATATTAAGACCTGTCAGGTTGATGGCAACCTGTTAAAGCTAACGTTAGTTCAGAAAAGCTCACACATGATTCGATCAGTCATTTTAACAGAAACCAGAAACAATGAAGAATAATTCTTCAGATTTGCTGTCATGGCAAAAAGACAGAAAAAAGTGGCGCCTCCAAACCTTTGAAGCGATCATAAAGTCCTAATTTGTGTCGATTTCTCAATAATTTATATTCCTTTGGTGCTTAAGAATGTGATCAAAAGCATCAAAGAGGCTTCGAATCTAAGTTGTGAATATAGAGAAGTCCATCACTCACTGTCTGTCTGTCAAACAGAAACTGAACTTTTCCCCACAGTTTGTTTCCTTCATGTTGCTGCCGTCAGCCTGAAAGTATCTCCAAGTTTTTCTGGTTCAGCCTTTTGTGTTTTAAAATGAGCCCATCGGCTCTTCCTGGTCGGACAGAGCCCAGTTTTTGCAGCTGTTTTCTAAACACAGCTGAATGCAAAATATAAAGAAATGACGATGATAAGTTTTGATTGATAGTAAAACGTATCGTCGACGTAGACAAGATTAAATCGAGGTTTTAGTGCCCTCTTCCATATTAGTCAAAGGGAAAGCTACCAATTCCAGGTGAAAGTGAAGAAAAACGCTTGAAGAAGACAATGAGAGATGCCTCAACAAAAAAAAAGAAAGAAGTTGTGCAAGTGAGGTGAAAAACAGACAGAAAGTTAGCTAAAACAACGACAGCGCTGACACCAGCTTCAAGTCTGCACAGTGACTGCATGAGTGTCATCAGCTGACAGACGCTGTCTAATTATGTCATGACAACATCATTACATCACTCCGAGAAGCTCGATTAAGATCTGATCACTCTGTCATCTTATTTTGGATTGATTTATGTTCCTGGTTTGAGCAGATTGATCAGCTGGATGGGGGAAGATGAAGTATCCGTCCTCCAGCCCAGCTGAGTCAGCGTGGAGCAACAAACAGGATAAGAAGTGATGAAACAAACGCTGAAGTTCTGCAGAGAATAATTAGCGTCGGTCTCTGCGTGAGGACGAGCAGCTTCCCAGCTGTCTCACGTCTTCGAGAGTGAGACAGTTAATCAGACGGACGAATCCTCCCCAGACCGGGACGCAGAGCCGGCAGGTACGAAGCCACAGGTTTCTGATTTTTTTTCCTTTGACAGATGGATGCACATAACCTTCAGTAGGCCCTAATTGGAAACATGCTGTGGCTCAAACATATTAGCATATGAAAGGATCAGCTGTCAGCGCTGAGGTGAAATCATCATGAAAACACAGCTGAACCGTTTCAGCGGCTCTCCGGCTCGCGTACGATCCCGGAGAACGCCTAAATGAGCTGTTGTTGGTGTTTCTATCAGTTCACCTTGACATGAGACGGGAATGGACCAAACATTCATCTTCATCCCTACCACTCATTAGCTCCAGCGTTAGCGTCACCCTGACAAATTTAATTTATGACCATGGGAAGCAGCCGCCTGCCTGCTAGCTCGCTCTCTCTCTTTCTTTCTCTGTCTCCTGAAATCTATCCATCCTGCTGATTGAAACCTCTCTCTCTGTCAGGCCGGATCATTTCTCTGCTGGAATGATTATCTGGAGCTGCTGCTGCTGCTGCTGCTGCTTCGGCTCGTCTAAGAGGGGAAATAACTTATTAATTTGGACTTTTCCTTGTTTTTTGGGAAATGTGGCCTTTTAGAAAAAGTCTTCCAAGATAATTGTTGCTATTTAAAGAAGCATTACAGCAGCTCTGCATGGTTAACCTCATTCAGCAGTGGAATTTAACTAAGTACGTTTGCTCAAGAACTGTAATTACGTACAGTTTGGTGTACTTTACGTTAGTATTTCCATTTTCTGCTACTTTATACTTCTACTTGACTACATTTGGTACTTTTTATTCCACAAGATGTATTTGATATGTTTAGTTACTAGTCACTTTTTGCAGAGTACATGTTGCATCAGGGTCAAAGTATACTTCTGATACTTAAAGGTGTTATCCATTCATTATTTATGTTGTTGTTTGAATCAGCTAATGTCGCTAATGCTAGCTACCTAATGTTAACGTTGCTCTCACTATAAGCTCTATCGCTGTATTATTAATTGTAAAACATGATTCGTCTGCATAGAAATGTTCAATCAATAAGACCTTGAAGTAGATTTTATATCAGAGTCTTTTAGACTTCTACTCAAATATTATTCAGACGGAAACCCTGTACAGTCTAGAATAGTTTATCTCAACCAGGCCTCTATTTGAAACAGCCTCACAATAAATCGGTATCAGTATCAGCCCCCCAAAAAACTGAGCATCAGTCAGGCTCAACTATCAACTGATATCAGTTTACAGCAGATTTATCAGTATTGGTCTATATGTTGGTCAATAAATAATACAAAATTGCTGCACAGAAATTCCAAAGAAGGTCTGAGATCATTTTGAATCACAACTGTAAAATCCCCAGATCAATTTGTCTTGAATAAAAAAATGTTTTAAATGTTACAATGGGCATTTTTTCACTGTTTTCTTATAAATTGAGAAAGTGATCGACGGAATAATTTATAAGACATTAATAGATAGTTGCAGCCCTGAAACTGTCATCGTCATCATCATCATGCGTGGCGAACTCTTCCTCCTCATTAGCATTTCACTTTCCTGCCGCGTTCAGCTCCATATCTTCAGCAGCGGGGTACGGCTCGGTCTCCAGAGGAAACAGGAAGTTCCTCGGAGAGCTCGGCTCAATACGGCTAATTACTGACCATTCTTTAAATGACAATAGGCTCCAACCACAGGCACATTTAATTGTGGGGTTCTTGGGGGGCGACTGCGAGGAAAGAGCAGAAGCTCATTATGTGTGGGAGAGCGCAGCATTTCAGCAGGTTCGGAGGATTTACAGAGAAAATTAGCACCTTTTATAGGGAAACAAGGAAATGTTAAGTGCAGCTGTTAGGTGATTTACATTTTAGACTAAATAAAGAACTGGTTGGAAAACTCCTGAAACTCTCAGACTTTGTTTAAAACTGATGTGTTCTATATTTCAGCCTTTATTCAGGATGCATCTCTCTCGTGGATAAAGATGCAGATGTTGATCATGTTGGCCATTTATTTCCACGTTTGCCTAATGTTTTAATTTAAAAGTGAACACCTCTCGAGCTGCGAAGCATCAGAGAGAAAAATCCATCACGAGTTCAGAGACAGGAGAGCAACAGAACAAGATGAGCAAAGATGAACACTGATTTCTCTTGACTCGAAACTGGAGGAGAATCATTCAGATTCATCGCTGAGCCTCGACTCGATTCATATTCTCTGATTTGAGTGAAACCGTCTCATGTTTAATGGAGAAAGTATTTGCTGGTATTCCCTCTGCTGCCATCACAAACTGTACTCGTTGCTAAAGTAGCTGCTAAAACACAAACTGATAACCCTTCAGTCTCTCAATTAACAGCTCCAGAGAGCGACGAAGGTGGCTGGTTAGAGTCCGGAGGTGATTTATGGAGTTTCCTGGTAGACAGATAACGGTAGCTTTCACGCTAAAGTAAGAGCTAACTGCTGCTAAATGTCGTAAGTGGTCCTTGCTGACTCAGACCTGGCAAAGAAACCCATATCAGAACTGTATTCCCTTTATTTCCCTTGACTTATTCCAGTCCAAGGGAAGTCAGCACTGGAAATGTATGTGAAAGTAACAATTTGCATTAATATTAGCATGATTTTACGTTAGCGTAGTGTCCGCATTTGGCTTAAATTCAGCCGTGACCAGATCTTTTTTCTTCTCGTCGACTATTTTTGTATTCTAACACACTCTGATTTCATTCCTTCCAAATATTCAGCTCTCAGTGCGACACGATGGTCCAACACAACACCAGATTTTAACTTCACGGTTTTCTTCCAGCCTGTGCCGGGTCCATAATGACACACTGAGTCCCCGTTAGACGAGGCTCTGTTTTTCCTGCAGTTGGTCCTCATTCCATCCAACATCCCACCGCCTCCTGGGAAGCAGTTTAACAGGATTTATGGGATACTTTCTGTTCTGCTGATATTTTTTGGCCGGCTTGATGGTTTTCTAAATCTGGGCCTCGCCTCCACAAGGGTTCTTTGAAGTGGGCTCTCCACCCTCCATCATTTTGTAATTATCAGGGAGGGGTTTTGATGGCCAAACAGCAAGTGATGCTGCCCCGCGGTAAATCCTGCCAGATAGAAGTGGACAGACGGCGAGCGAGAAGAAGGGAAACACGTCGGTTCTGCTCATCGTACGGCGGGATCGTAGCGTCAGTTCGCCTTTGAAGTCATTATGAAATTCTCCCTGAGGAGTCAGACGTGCCGTGATCGTTCATCAGCTGAGGGACTCGAGAGACGGGAGGGTTTTACACATCCAGGCTTCAGATCTGCAACATCTCTGCTGATCCACATGGAGAAAGGTGGCTGTAAAAGCAAATCAAAAGGTTTTAAAGGTTTTGAGACATCAGGAAGTTCAATTAAATGATGTTGTCGCCTGTCTGTTTATTTCTCTGTTACTGTCTTTAAAATATTCCCAACAAGTTAGGCTGAACACCGGCAGACCTTCAACGTATGATCCTCGTTTGGATGAGTTTAGGCACTAAAACTACTTGGTTAAGTTTAGGAAAACATTGTGGCTAAGCTACGTTGGCTGGTTCGCCAAACAAAACACACACAGCTAACGCCTGAATTTAACTGTGTAGCCATGACACACATCTTTAAAAAGCTTAGACTCTCTTGATTCTGTTATTTCAAGATAAAACCACATCAGCAAAGTACAAACAAACTAGTGTGTACTTTCACAGCAGGCGCCATTTTCTCTCTAAACCCGATCCTGAGATGACAAAAGCCCCAAATTTGGAAATTGAGGAAATGTATGTAGTTTTTTGCATTTTGCTCTTTGAATAGACTCTTTTTTGAATAATTTATAGGCATAAAGTTAATGAAAATAAGGAAATAAGGAACTACAATGACTTTTTATTTTGGACCATGTAGGACGATCTGATGAGGACCCATTGTTTTCCAGCTAACAGGGCCACTTACAGGTCACCTGCAGGCTGATGTTAACATTTAAAAGTTTAGGCAAGAAATAATTCAGCTTATAACCTTTCAAAAGAGCCCAAAACCATACCGTACTCCAAACGGTTCAACAACAGCTTTGGATTTACCTCAGGGGGGGCTGGGAACTGAAGACATAAAGCCGTTAATGTTCTGCTGATGCTTTTATTTTCTCACATAACGAGCGCTTTTGTGTCTTCAGCAGCACTGTTTTACATTCCCGCTGAGCCCACCTGCGTGACCTCCCACTGTACCGGTTTTAAAGGATGTTTGAGTTGAACACGACTCACAGCTTCACACCTCTTATAGAACAAACAGGAGGAAAAAAAAAAAGCTTAAGTGGAATATTATACAAGAGGAAGCTGTCGAATGGCTGCACATGTTTTCATCGCATGGAGGCACGACTGTGGTGGGCTGAGGGGGCTGCAGCATCACTAAAATCACACATGATCTTACATATTGTCCCAATTTTTTTTACTTGGATATAAAGGTGTGGCACACTGGCATCTCTGACTGTGATCTTCAGCAGGTTGGAGCTTTTTCTAATTCTCAAAAGAGTAACCAAAGACTTGAGGACACGTATCATCCTGTCAGACACTAGAGTACTAGGGTACATAATGTAACTGTAATCCCTGCCGCTGTGACACTGTACAACAGGATGTGTGATTTGGTTAAAGCTCCTGATTACACAGTAAAATAGATCTGCTCACCTGAGGTGGCTCTTAATTGTAGGTTTCGTCTGATAATTTGTTTAATAGTCGTCGTCTAACTGACTCCCCGAAGAGAGAAAGAGAGAGCTCGTATGGATGAGGAAGCCTGATGTAACTCAGCGTACTTCTTAGGTTTCTGCTAACAGTTAAAAACAGAGCGACAGCACCGGTCCAACACTGGTTCAGTGTGCGTTGTTTTAGACTTCCTCACTGCAATGTCTTATTAAAAACTACTGTATGATGAAACTGGACCCATGATGAACCCTGTTTGACTCCTTATCGTCTCTTTTTCCGTTTTCATGCTTGATTTGTGTAGTAAACTGTGTAGTTGTTATATATATTTTGAGGTTGATAAAGTAAAAATAAAAATTTCAGTGCTCTCTGCTGGACAAACCATGCCATGCCTGAAATTTCTCTGCGAACATTTCTTGTTACTTTTGTTTTATGTTGAAATGTAGAAGGAATGCAGTAAATTAAAACGTAGTGCTCTTTACTGAATCGTAAATTTCACTAAGCTGAAAAGTAAAAAGCACAATGCAAAATCAACAGACAGTTTTCTATCCAGAAGAGCTGATTCACTGATTCGGTTTATTGAGGATGTCCACTCAAGCGGCCATCTTGAAGCCAAGAGTGTTTCCACATGGTTGCCATGGTGATGGTAAGGGCATTTCTGTTGTTTCTATTCGGAAACATTCTAGAATCTTTGCTTTGATCCATCAAATGATACATTCTAGAATATTGGCCTTTGATCCATCAAAGGATACATTCTAGAATATTGGCCTTTGATCCAGCAGAGGAAACGTTATAGGAGCTTACAAACGTCACTAGATTTCATACCGACTAGAGGAGTCATAGACGGATAGACAGAGCCAACATAAATCATCAAGTTCCAACTACCGAGTAAGAAACAACAATGGAAACAACAATGGAAACAACAATGGAAAGAGACAACGAAGACTTAAGGATTACTGTACTACGCCGTAACCACGAGCTTGCTGTGTTTAAGAAGCAGCGACTGCCTGTGATCCCTGAGGAAGAGGTTCTTCACCTTGAGACCAGTGAGACAGAGCAGGAAATTATGGGAAGACAGGGAGACGGCTGTGGTTGGGAGGAGGCTTCCTCCCAATATGCCACGCTCTGCCCCTCTGACCAAGAATTTCAGCAGCTCACAGACCCAAGGGATGAGTACATCCACAAGCTTCTGCTTGACAATGAGGCTTTAGTAGCTCAGTGGGAGGTGTACCAGGAAATCCTCAGGAGTAGCAATAGTGTTGGTTATCAGGCTGAGATGAGGAATAAGGACCTGGAGTTTCAGCTGTTAGAGCAGAAATCAGCTGAAGCTGAGGCGCTCTCTCGAGTACAGGAGCTCGAGGAAGCTCTTCAGCAGCAAGAGGAGAGTCGGAAGGACCTCGACAACTCCGTGGCCCAGATGAAGGAGGAAAGCGACGTGTTGAAGGCCACACTCGCCCAGACACAGAGTGAGTCGGAGCGTCGTCAGCTGGAGTGGCAGGAGGAGAAGGCCAATCTCAACCAGTCCCTCAGTGACATCCAAAACACCATGCTGGAGATGGAGGACACCATGGAGGCGAGACTGATGGATCTGGCAGACATGCTCAGCACCGTAACGCAGCAAATGAACAAGCCGAAAAACGCTCTGCGTGGCAAAGATTCAAGGCGTTATTTAAGAGATCCTGAGCACAGTGTGCCGGCCTACATCAACCACAACCAAGTCATCCTGCAGCTATCTTCTGACCTCCAACTACCTCCATCCTACCCAGACAGCCACACAGTCAAAAAACTGGAACTAGCCAAAGTCTCCATTTTTGCTATCTGAGGATTTTGACCTGAGCTACTTGAGGTTTTCTCCGGGGTTCTCCGGTTCGCCTACTTTTCTGTGAAGAAGAAATTCTTCCGTGAATTATAAAAAAAGTCACATTAGTTCAGGCCGCATAAAAGACGACTCAGATAGCACAAATGTGCAGACACTCCCAGCCATCCGAGGAGAGGGGATCTCTCTCTGAACTGCCTTTCCCGAGGTTTCCTGATCCTAGTCCAAGGCTTATTGGAACACCATCAGCAACAGAAATAATACCGCCGTTAATTAAATTTCAAATAAAAAATTGGGAAAATTTAAATAAAGTATAAGAACATCGGTTCTATAGCTCAGGGTTCAGAGCTCTGGTCCTGTAGACCAGGGCTCATGAATTCAAATCTCATTGGGACTTTTTCTGCAAAATACTTCCCATTCATCGTTATGAGGGATTTTTCAAAATTCATTCTGCTACTTCTTCAGCATACGTTCAGCTGTAGAAACCGTTAAACTATCAAAATGTTCAACTTTTTAAGCTCTTTCAGTCTATAACTTTTCAGCTTTTTCAAATATTCAGCTTTCTGCTTTTTCAGCTTTTTAAAACATTCAGCTCTATGTGCAGCTAAAGAAACCGTTCACCCCAGCCTACACTTTTTCTGGGCTCTCATATTTGACTATATATCAAAGTCCTATAATACAACGATAATATCAGACCCTCTTCTTGCCAGAAAACAACCACATTGCTCACGCCATCTCATTCTGCACTCTACTAGCTAAACGCCTCGTTCTACATCAATGGAAATCTGAGTTCCTTCATTCCACAACGGCTGAGGGAGCTTGGAAATGTAATTCATATGGAGCGCCTTCGTTATAGCCTTTCCGACAAGAAAAATGTCTTCTTCAAAATCTGGAAACCACTTTTTATTGCATGGCCGACACCCCAATAGCGGTCGTTTGACCTGTAGATCTCATGTCCTTGATAGTACGCGATTCGGTCCTACTCATGGTACTTTACATTCATATAACTGTAGCTGCCAATGTCAGCGCTTTTACCTATTTTTTTTTTTCCGTTGCCTTTTCGTACAGAATAATTTATTATTCAAGCTATGTAGACTATTTATAATTATTATTCATTTTATTTCTGCTTGTATCTAGTTCATGGTCCATTTTCTCCACATAGAGTTCCTCTTTGTGTTTCAACTGGACGTTGAAACATCTTACTTTGACTCTGTTTCTCACAGAGGCTTGTTATAGCAATGTGCATGCTCCTTGTCCTTGAAAAACCCAATAAACATACTTAAAAAAAAAGTAAATCACACAGTTAGAGTGCTTCACTGACGCACCTATCTTGAGCTGTGCACTTACATTATCTCAAATGTTTCCAACGATGTTCAAACCACAGAAATCTGTCATTTTAGTCAAGGTAATGGTTTGTTCAATTTGGTCACCTGTTGTCATAACTACCAGAAAAAACACTGGATGATGCGTCAGTGAGTGAAGAAGGAAGTCAGCGAACAAGACTTAACATACGTACCGTAAAGCTTGAAAACATTACGTTGTCTGTGAACACATCAGACAGATTCTCATCGGCAATGACAGATGTCTTTTGCTCTCAGTTTGGACTGAGATGCCCCCTAGTGGTGGGAAATATATACAGAACATTTAAAAATCCGGGTACAGTTGAGTTAACTGACCCTTTATGTTCTTTTCATTCATGAGGACGGTCAACAGATTTCTCTCCCTGATTGTTTTAGTAACTTCTGCACATGCTCAGTACAACCCTCCCACCCCACAGGAGCAGTTGTACATAACGGACACGTGCGTTGTGTGACACGTCAGCGCGACATGCTGGTCGTCATCGGGGATCCTCTTGACACCCACCATGGGGTCAGAGGTCAGTCGGTGTCCATAGCAACACACCAGTTACATAACCTCCTTCTCACACATGTAGTGCTGCTCTCACTCATTGTGACGTCGTAGGAGTACTTCAAGAAAGCGCGACATGTCTGAAAATGTAGGGGTTAGTAAGTTGGTGCTAATATCAAAACTTTGCACCGAACTAACAAATTGAATGAATTTGTACTTTATTTCTTGCCTGACACCTGGCAGCACTTTGTCTCACATTTTCTTCAGATCTTTTTGTCCTTATAAACAATGTATTTAAACCTTTCGCTAGGCTTGTCGTGGTATTTGATGTTCCGTTTTTACACTGTGGTCTGGCTTTCACCGATGACATTACTCGCCCGACGACACTTTACAAAAACATTCATCCAACGACGGATGCTACGATTAAAAACTGCCGGAGGCGTCGAACTCCGTGGAGCGTGGAGAGAGTTTGGAGAGCTGCTGGCTGTAGCTTTACATTTAACGGACAGATGTGAGAGAGATGTCTCATCTGTAGCTTGAAAAGAAAGAAAGAAATATGCATTTTTCCAAAAAATTTTAAAATATTACTTAAATGTTAAGGAAAGATGGTATTTTCAAGTCACTGTCGCTCCCGGACCTTAACCCAGAGCTTTAAACAGTTTAATCATGATGGTAAGTTCGCAGATGCAGATGCATTCATTAAAGACGTTTATATGAATGAAGTTTCTTCGTTTCTATACTCCACCCATTGTTACTTCCTGTTCTTTGTGCGACTGGCACTCTATCTTTTGGCGTCTGACTCATTTGTCACAGGGAAGACGATATTAAGGTCTCCGATGAATGAACCCGATCTGAGTCAGTCTGCAGGTTTTTTTGCTGAGAACATGAAAATGTTTTTATCCCGGAGAACAAAACTGAAATGCCATTGAAATGCCACCGCTCTGCTCTTTATATTTCGGCTCGTCACTGAAGGAAAGCGGCGGCTCGTCCTCGTCTCGGCTGCTCCTCTTAATGATGTGTTTTAAATGAGCGCCGGCGGAGCGCAGGTCGCAGGTCGGCTTAACGGAAAAGGACACGAAACGCTGTGTGATCCCTGCAGACTGTTAGTGTGACTCACGTTAGAGCTGATCGAGGAAGTGACATCATGATCAGGTAAAGAGTGTTTTAGCAGCTTAATGAATACAGAAGCGTACAGAAGAGTGTTTCTTCATCTTTACACAACAAATTACACTTTTGTGATGCTCACATTAATCTGTTAAAACTTTAATACCAGGCTCATGACTTCATCATTTCATCTCAAGTTACTCTGCAGACACATCCTCGTATCAAAATGACTGAAAAAGTCAATTGCCAGCGAAACAACACCAACACATTACAGGTGAAAGCAGCCACATCAACTACAGCCAACAACAGCAAGGAGATGAAGAGGGAGAGAAATTCCCCAGACTCCCTTTGAAAACTGCTCAATTTTGTGCGTTGTTGAGTTTGGAGAGACTTTATTAACTTTGTGAAACGCTCGTACGGCAAATTCTCAATTATTTGTGGCTTCTTGTAAATTCGGCGTACATTATATAATAAATTCTTAAAAGCATCGTGTCCATTTGTCCCAATGATATACGTGTTTATTTGCATTGAGAGCAGGGAAGTGAGATCCGTCGCGAGAGATGCGATGTCGAAATGCCTAATTCCAGCTGTGAAGTGACGAGCTGTCCCCTGATGATAAGATTGCTAAATACACATGTTAATACCGAGAACAGACTCATAGTTCATAATAATTCAGCGCAGTGGGGATAGAAACGTTTCATCGAGGAGACGAGTGTGTTTAAAGCCGATCTGCTTGTTTGTCACAGTCAACAGAGACTCCAGTCGGTTCACACTATAGATGTGATGATCAAAGACGGGTTTTATATCTCTCTCTCTCTCTTTCTCTCTCTCTGCTGTGAGTCTGCAGCAGCCTTTATTATAAATTGATGGTTTTAATAATGCCTTGCTTTACGGCGTGCTGCAGCCCCCTCGGCGACCCCTCGTTCCTGCGTCCGTGGAGAGAGACGCTGCTGTCACAAGTGCCGTCGACGTGTCGTCTTCTTGTGCCACTATCCGTTATAAATGTGATTCTGGTGTGAGAAAACGAACGCGTGGCGTGAGATCATGTGAAAAGTGATAATTGGGTGAGTCTCACAGTCGATGTGAGTCGGCAGCCCTGTCGAAAACTGTAATCCTGATAATAATCCCCATTTGGACAAAATGTGTAATCTTCTGTTCGATGTATTTTTTCTGAGACTTTAAGGGACAACAGTCACATCTGAAGACATGATGCAAACACTTCGATTCAGTCTGATACACCTGACAACATCATAAACTCTTTCAATACTGCCATTTTACCAAGACGAAATTATGCTATATACTCACTGAACCCATGGAAATATTGTATTTCCTGTTTACATTACCCAAGGCATGATGGGAGTTGTAGCTCCAACACTAGCCCCTTTTAGGTAGAAAAGGTGGCACATCTGCAGCAAGGTAAAGGCTGCAATGTGGGAAGTTGGGCGTGAAGAGAAATCCTCTTCCCGTTTAACATTGGGGCTTATGGGGCAGTTGCTGGAGTTTGTGTCGGTTAGACGCAGATAATTCAAAAACCGTACATCCTCCCGATAAAGTGGACACGTTGCCAGACAGAAGACAAGTGTGGCTACGTTCTTGGAAAATATCACTATTGTAGTGTGAAATCTGTGGCTAGGATCGTCATCTAAAGAAACATTTTCGGAGAGTTTTTTCAGGCTCCCCCACTCTGCCAGTTGGTGCTGCGCGAACATTCCGCAATACACACTCATTGAAAATCCAGAATTTTTCTGATTTTTTTCGAAATCACTCACGATCAATTAAGGGTCACCGTTCAAAAACTAAACATCGTAGAAAGAAAGTTCAAATACAACTCAAATAGATAAGACTTGTGCCTACATTTTAAAGTTTGAATGGTGTCTCTAGGTCAAAGTCTGCCAGAGCAGGAGATGTTTGAAAAACGTCGATGATTTTGCGACTTTTTTGACCCCGTCCCATTCATTCCTTATGGGAAATTTTTCGCAGTTTTTCTTCAAAATAAGAGCTTTACATTGCACCCCATCGGAGTTTAGAACTGGGTTCTTAGCGGGGGGCTTTTAATTTGAAAGTAGCAACCGCTA
This sequence comes from Lagodon rhomboides, assembly GCA_039737535.1. Taxonomy (NCBI): domain Eukaryota; kingdom Metazoa; phylum Chordata; class Actinopteri; order Spariformes; family Sparidae; genus Lagodon; species Lagodon rhomboides. Next base: position 17,185 of record JBBNBP010000435.1, read on the forward strand.
TTAGCTCGCCGCTACAACAACAAGCGGACAACCAAGACAGCTACAGAGAGCGAGGAGACGCTAGCATCTCCCGGATCTCAGCGGCTTTCCAGCTGCTCATCTTCGTGGATGAAGTGACGAACTGACTGCTGTGATCAGCTGTTTCCTGGTTTTAAAACTCCCGGCTGTGGGTGCGCAGCATCGTCATCCACACCTCCGCCCACCTCAGCATTTGCCACCACATTGCCGTCTTACTGAATGCTGCATTATTAGAGCTTCAGAAACTTTGAACTTTTCCTTTAAATGCTGCAGGAAAGGTCAGAAAAACAACAGCTTGGTAACACCTGACTCCGCTCAGCGCTGCCTGACCACGAGGTTATCGATCTGCCCGACGCTTCCTGTCTCTGATCTGATATAAATGATGGTCTGCTGTTGAACGTCGACTGAATGTGAATGTGAACTGTTGGTCGTGTCTCCCTCTGTGTGACAGTGACAGTGTGATGACAGGCAGCAGGTTTTCAGCTGATCTGCAGTCAGGCGGCAGGATGGCCCAGAGGAGGGGGGAGGACGGGGGAGGAGGGAGGGTCAGGGTTACTAGACCAATCAGCAGCAGGCGGCTGTCAGGACCAATGAGCATCAGCGCTGAGGGAGAGCAGCAGAGGATGATGGGACAGAGACTGAGACTGTCGAACAACAACATTTTAACACCGCGTTCAAAGTCAACTGAACAAATGTCTTCGCTCAAACAAACCCAACAACTGATCGATTGAATATCTGAAGGTTTCAGCCTGAAACAGATGATTCACATCTTCTTCACCATGTTTTTAAGAGTGGAGATGTTTGTGGAAATCAACAGACGAGTGACTGTTGTTACCCTCTGCTGGTTAAAACCTCCAAGTGACGAGTTCAAACCTGTTGTCAGCCGCTGGGTGATATATGAAAATATTACTCTGACATCAGTGCGTATCCTACGTTAATCAATTCTCCGCTTGGTTTAGAAATGTCTATTTCAGAACACATTAACGTCTTCAAATTCCTTATTTCTCTCAAGAAATGCCTGAAACACAACAGACATTTTCTACAGATGACAACGAAAAGTGCCAGCAATCGTTTCTTCTTTCATGAGTGCCGAGATGCAAAGTTTTTACAGCCACACTTTGCAGTTTGGTGAAGACTTGTTGATATCTATTTTATTTTGTATGACGAGATAGTTTATAGCCGGTGAGGGAACGTTATCTAGTACTTTTACTCAAATTCTGTTCTTCTTCTTGGGTTTACTTGAGTAGTTCCTTTCTCTGCTACATTTTGGAGGCAGTCGATCACCTTTCTGTACCTTGTTCTCCAGATTAAAAGAGTTTAACAGAATATCTTTGCAGACTCTGTAAAACCTGTGAGACCAGCAGTCGCCGTCCACCAGGCGGTCCAGTTTACGAGCGGCGAGCCTCTGCTGAACTCGACGTGACGGCTGAACGACGGCTCAGGGCCCGCAGACGCCTGTCAGCGAGCATCACGTCCCTCGGCAGGCGGGGGAGCGCCGTCCTCCCACAGCTTAACCCCAAAATGTCACGGCGACGCTCGGCTGCCGCGGAGAGACGTGAAGAGACGATCTGAGGAGCCGGGTTGACGGTAATCTGGAAGAACAACATTAGCGACGACATGCTGTGACATCATCATCCCGAGGCTCGGAGAGAAACGACGCAACACGTTTTGATTTTGACCCGGTGTCCTGTGACCATCTGCAGCCTGCAGCAGGAAACATCAGGACTCGTGTGTGTAACCGCTCAGTCCAGGACACACACAGCCCGGTGCTGCGTTCAAGACCGCAGAAATCCAGATTATAGACCAGAAACCTGGAAGTGGACACAGACTGGACGTTACAGGAACTGGACCGCACATTCACAGGTCTTTTGCCGTTTTTCCACCGACAGTACCAGCTCGCCTCAGCTCGGCTTAGCGTGGCTCTACTTGGTTTGGTTTCAGACACGTTGCGTTTCCATCTAGAATTAGTCTCTCTTCAACGTGGGCGGGTCGTCTTCAGACGTGGGCGGTCGTCATCGACGTGGGCGGTCGTCATCGAACGTGGCCGGGTCGTCATCAGACGTGGGCGGGTCGTCTTCAGCGTGGGCGGGTCGTCTTCAGACGTGGGCGGGTCGTCATGAGCGTGGCCGGGTCGTCATCGACGTGGGCGGGTCGTCTTCGACGTGGGCGGGTCGTCTTCGACGTGGGCGGGTCGTCATCAATGTGGGCGGGTCGTCTTCGACGTGGGCGGGTCGTCATCAGACGTGGGCGGGTCGTCATCAGTGACGTACTTATCCACTGCGACACATAAACAGGGCTAGCTGTGGGCTACGCAAAACACGTCCACCTTTTCATTTCCTGTCGCACCATCGAGCTCGTTCTGGATGCGTCTTCAGCGACAACACTCAGGAGCGTCTCCACCTCTGCCACGGTCCACGCCGTGTTCCTGCGCGTTGTTCCTTCCATGTAATCGCTGTGTTGACTGAACGCAGATGCTAGTTTTTAAAGGTAGCGGGTGTCAGGCTCGGACGTCGCGCTCGTCACGAGTCGTCAAGTGGCGTCGCTCTCTGTCCAATCAGTGGCCGGCTGCCAGCTTACGTCACACAGAAGTATCAGCTCAGCTCGGTTGGAACTTATACGGAGGTGATACTAAAAAAGCTCCACTTTAGCAGGTACCAGGTACCAGATTTCAGTAATGGGAACGCAAAAAAGGCGAGCTAAGTCGAGGCGAGGCGAGCTGGTACTGTCGGTGGAAAAACGGCATTTCTCATCCGGTACATAAAGTCACAAGAAGCTCTGGGTTAAAATCAGAACTCTGGACCGAGTCACTGCAGTGAATAAACACATCTGCGTGGATAAATGTGTGTGTATAATACATTTAATAAGGACACACGGGAAAGAATAGGAAGAAAGTCCAGTGAAACTTGAGGTCTGGAAAGTCAGGAATAACCCAGAACAGTCCATATAAATAAATCCTGAAACATCCACAAGTCTGGGATTAAAATAAAAGTCCAGCATGAGATTGAAGAATCCAATTAATCCAATATTTCAGAGCTACAGTCTCATAATCAGAGTGAGTTTCATCCCACCCTGAAAAGAAAACAACTCAAACACTACGTATTAACATTTAAATAGACCCGTGAGATCCAGAATCAACAGAACAAAATCTGCATGTGCACATGGACGTAAAGTGCAGCTCACAGTCTCCGTCTGCAGAGTCATAATTGCACTTGCTGAAGTAATTTAAGGAAACAACAAAACAGAATAAATAGCAGGAGTCTGACGTGTGGAGAGAAAATGAGGGGGGGGGGGACTCGGTGATTAAGCCGTCACTGAAGGACTCGTCCAGGTAATAGCGTCCTCCGCACAGCAAGAAAAACCATTTAGCTGAAAGCCGGAGGCACAACAGGGCGAGCGGTGATTTGTTTGGCTGCTCGGAAAAATGCTGTTAAAAGGTTTTTGTCTCTGTTGTTTGAATTACTTTGTCTTTTCTTTCCCTGAAGCGTTTTGAATAAAATAAATAAATAAAAAAAAAGGTTCAGACACGGAAAAGGTCTGTTTAACAACCGCCGGAGCTCCTGTCACAGTCCAGACAGTGACGGTGGGGCAGCTTCGGTCCAGGTTTGGGTTTTAACAAGCAGGGAAGTTTTTGTTTGGTGAAGACACATGAATCCTGACGTCCTGCAGAGAGATTCGAACGTGCAGCTGTTCACTTCAGATTTAAAATGTTAATCTGCTGCTGTCAAGCTGTCATTAGCTCTTTTTTGCCGCATTTGTCCTCAAGCCAAAAAAAAATACATATAGGAGTCTGATTCTTCTTTAGAAAACCAGCAGGGACCCCGACGGAGTCGGAGTCCTGTCAGGAATAATCACAAACTGCTGAAAAGTGTTTGTCATCGAAACAGAGGGATTAAAAGTTAGTCTGCCAGCAGGGGGCGCACCTAGATACGTCAATTAACAAGAGATGGCTACAGACATGCTGTGAAACACTGCTTCAAGCTAAACGCTAACATGATAACACGTGTTTACGCTCCTTCCATACCGGACCTTCGTCGCACACTCGCTGTTCGGTTAGGTTTAGGCAAGACAACATCGTGGTTAGGTTGAGGAAAAGCCGCTACAGTAAGACGATTACGAAGTCAGCCTGCTATCACGTGAAGAACACATCGAGGAGTAAAGGACTTATGTCACGGCAGGATTTGGAGAAACTTGTCCGTGCGTTTATCTCCAGCTGACCGTCACGCTGTCTCTAAAAAGTAGATCACATCTCTCCAGTTCTCAGATCTTTACACCGGCTTCCTGCTGCCAAAATACATTTTCTGATCTTGCTGCTTCGTTCTGACCCGTCCAGACCTCTGAGGTCGTCAGGTTCAGTCCCTGGAGTCAGAACTGAACCTGGAGAAGCAGCGTTCGGTTATTATGAACCACACATCTGGAACAAACTCCCAGAAAACTCAATCTCAAAGCCATCTTGATGTCGAATGAGTGCTTTAGTCGAGAGCAGTGGTGGAATGTAACTGAGAACATTTACTAAAGTACTTCACTTGAGTATTTCAGATTGATCAGTTAAAATGAACCCTACATATTTTAAAATCGATGCACAATCCACATAGAAAAGGTCTATTTTCACTACAGCTCAAACAAATCTGTATATCTGCTGCCAAATCGGAATCAGTCTCAAAAATCATGTATCTGTCGAGCATCTGTCGAGAATTAGTAGATTTTCTTTATCTTTATATCACAATAAACTTTGGGTTTTGGACTCTGGATCATTTCTGACATTTTAACAGACATAACAATTCATCAGCTAATTGAGAAACTAAATCAGCAGAATAACACAAAATAAAAACGACTCAGAATCACTCAGATCCGGCTGAATGCGGGATAAAGACGAAGGCCTCTCCCTCAGCAGCTGGAGCCGCCGACACGCTCAGAGACCTGACGGCTGAGCAGCGGAGAGGAAAAGACGAGTGTGGGAGTGTGGAGGAAACACAAATGAAGCATGAAGCGTGTACAGACACCGAAGACGAAGGAGAAGAAGAAGATGGCCCCTCCGCTTGTGAGCGAAGCCTCCGAGACGACAGCTCCTCCTCCGACCGACTCATTCATGCAAAAAACGATTCCCATCTGCAGCCAAATAAATGTCAGGTTGCCGTCTGCGCTCGTCAGCGTCGCTTCACGCCGTGACTCAACGCGCCGCACATCACCGACGAATTTCACAGCATGTCAGCGAAGGGACGAGAGCCGGAGCCTCGGGCTGACCTGGAAAAAAACCAGGGAAGGAGAGAGAGGACGGCAGGCAACCAACCAGCACAAAAAACTGCTGACTGGGAGCCTCTGAGCAAGGCATCACACCTCCACACCACTGCAGGAGGAACACTCAGAGGCTTCATCTGAACGAGCCGTTAACGGAGAACAAAACACTTCATCTGATAAAATAATCGTAAGGAATCTGCAGCTGTTTCACACCGACTCAGATTCAAACATTCAGAGCGACTCGAGAATGAAAGCACAACTTCTTATGAGCCGTGCTGCTCACAGGGTTGCCAGGTTGGGCAGTTTTGGGCCACAGTGAGTGAGTGAATGAGCTCGGGGAGGTGAACCTGAGCCAGTTTACCATGAGGTTTTAAAAAAATACAACAAAATCACAGTTTATTATAAATACGTTCATAAATTGTTGTATTTATTTTCTTTCTTTTCGAGGCAGAAGGAAGAAATGGAAAATAATATTGCAGTCTCGTCGTACGTTGCAGCCTGACTGGTGTTTATGAACACTGGAGTTGTTGTTTTATTATTACGTCATATTAAAAGAGATTGTGACGAACCACAATACTGTTTATTGTTGATAATATTTGCGTGTTGTTTTGTGTGTTTGAGTAATTACTGGGCTGGAAAGCATCAAACCAATCTGTCAACACTAGTCGCTAACATCGCTTAAACAAAATCTGAATATTATTGGCCCATAACGGCCCGTCGGTATCGGCTTATATGTTGTCGTCTAGTTCCAGACAATGATGCTTTGGGTGATTTAGTGAAGTTTACCGTTTCAGTTCACTGATGACAAAGGTTTATGGTTGAACTGTTGAACATCCAGCCTCGATTATGTATTTCTGTCACAAGTGTTTGATCACCGCTGCCAGAAATGTCTCTGCTCCAAAAACTGCATATCAGCTTTAGTGGGTCAAAGGTTCTTAAATTCAATTTCCTGCATTCATAAAAGCAAATATTCCTCAATCTAATAACTCATTTTGTTATGATTAAAGTGGTTATCATACTCTCCATCCAACCACAAAACCCTTTAATAACACATGAACCCTCCAGGTGCTTAACGACAGACACGTCTGAGGGGATCATCCTCTGGGGGTCCGACCGGCATCAGACAACCCTCAGCCACTTCGCTAACACGGCTACAAAGCTGGAACATCGTGTGAATGATGGAGAACAGACGGTGGATCAAAAACACCTCGGGGCGGTCCGTGATCAAATCAAACGGCGACAAAGCTGAGTTGTTTCATCATCTGTTTATCCCACAGAACAGACACACAGTGACTGACAGGAACAACTCCACCGACTGTAAACACAGCAGATCTGTGAGGCAGGCAGGGGGAGGCGGTCTGAGACGGATCGCTCGCTGGTGATGAATGAGCCGCGGTGGCTTTGACATTCACAAGGACGAGAGACAAAGCATGTTCAACTCCCACAGGAGGAGGAAGAGGAGGAGGAGGAGGAGTCGAGTTCATTTAGATTCTCCTGTGAAATTAAGACGAGGACGAGAGACGAGGAGCTGGAGAGGTCAGGTGACATCTATTACAGCATGTTCTGTATTTATTAGAAACGAGGCGGCAAAAGTTCAGATACTTGTGTATAAACAGACTCTGGTAAAAGACTTCTTTACTCCAGTAAAAGTACTGATACAGCTTCTTTACTCCAGTAGAAGTACTGATACAGCTTCTTTACTCCAGTAAAAGTACTGATACAGCTTCTTTACTCCAGTAGAAGTACTGATACAGCTTCTTTACTCCAGTAGAAGTACTGATACAGCTTCTTTACTCCAGTAGAAGTACTGATACAGCTTCTTTACTCCAGTAAAAGTACTGATACAGCTTCTTTACTCCAGTAAAAGTACTGACACAGCTTCTTTACTCCAGTAGAAGTACTGATACAGCTGCTTTACTCCAGTGAAAGTACTGATACAGCTTCTTTACTCCAGTAGAAGTGCTGATACAGCTTCTTTACTCCAGTAGAAGTACTGATACAGCTTCTTTACTCCATTAAAAGTACTGATACAGCTTCTTTACTCCATTAAAAGTACTGATACAGCTTCTTTACTCCATTAAAAGTACTGATACAGCTTCTTTACTCCATTAAAAGTACTGATACAGCTTCTTTACTCCAGTAAAAGTACTGACACAGCTTCTTTACTCCAGTAAAAGTACTGATACAGCTTCTTTACTCCAGTAGAAGTACTGATACAGCTTCTTTACTCCAGTAAAAGTACTGACACAGCTTCTTTACTCCAGTAGAAGTACTGATACAGCTTCTTTACTCCAGTAAAAGTACTGATACAGCTTCTTTACTCCAGTAAAAGTACTGATACAGCTTCTTTACTCCAGTAGAAGTACTGATACAGCTTCTTTACTCCAGTAAAAGTACTGATACAGCTTCTTCACTCCAGTAAAAGTACTGATACAGCTTCTTTACTCCAGCAGAAGTACTGATACAGCTTCTTTACTCCAGTAAAAGTACTGATTCAGCTTCTTTACTCTAGTAGAAGTACTGATACAGCTTCTTTACTCCAGTAAAAGTACTGATACAGCTTCTTTACTCCAGTAGAAGTACTGATACAGCTTCTTTACTCCAGTAAAGTAATAGAGTACAGGCTCTGACATGTACTCAGAGTATCAGAGTAAAAAGTCTCCCTCTGAAGGACATCTGTGGTCAAAGCTAACTGAGGCTCACATCATATTAATATAATTCAAAGACTATTAAAGTTAAAGGTAGAATCAGTAGGATTTGTCCCAGCTGTTCCTGAACGCACCACAAAGACAGCTGATTGTTGAGTCTCATTCCCAGGACGTCACATAGACACATGTTGGGTTGTAAAGCGTCCCGAGCAGCAACAAAGAGAGAAAATCAGAAACTCTCTGCAGATACGAGGCACTAACACGCCTTTTCTCCACATTCCAGCCTCTCTCTCTGTCTGTTCACGTCTTCTTACGTCTTTGTTTCGTCTCGCTGCGTCTGAAATCAGTCTGGTGACGTTGGGAAGGCGGCGTGCGATGACGCCAAATAAAAACAATCCATAATTCACCTCAAATGCATCAAACTAAAGCAAGAAGCCGATTCTGAAAATGTGCGGAGGAGAAAGGTCGTGTGAAACAGAAAGCAGTGGCAGCCGGTGGCATCACGCACAGGTCGAACCACAGGTGAGAGGTCGATGACACGTGGTCCAGCCACCTCTGAGCTGGAAGACTGTTTGAACTTCCTCCCACGAGGCCAAAGCAGATCAGAGGTCATCGTCTCTGCCTCGAGGCTGCTGTGACTCACAGCGGAGGGATTCTCCTCCTAGAGCGAGTCCTGAACCAAATCCAAAATAACAGTCTGAGGAGACGGAGGAGGGGTCGTTGCATAAGCGAGCGCCTGTAGGGCTCCCGTCCAACAAATCCACCCGAGCTGAGAAGGCTGTTACTGAAGCTTGGATTCACCGCAGCCGACCGGGCGGTGAGAGCTGCGAGACGCCGATGCAACCCGAGACAAAACAAGGCGCTGAGGGCGGAGGAGCACGAGAGGCGGCTGGTTCCTCCGTCCAGCTCAGACGGTAAAACAAACTGAGAGACGCTTACAGCCGAGGAGAGCGAGGAGACGTGATCCCTCCGTCCTCGCCAGCTTCTGTTCGTCTGACTCTCCACATGTGACGTGACAGTGATGCTTAATTAATAAATAAATAAGATATATTTATGAGCAAGGGTGTAGGAAGCTGTTAAAATGTGACAAGTGGTCAGTAGACTGGAAAAACTGGAAAATGCAAGTTTATTAATGGTCAACATTTCTATTGTTTATGAATAAACATGTATCGGTACTATACGATACAATATTATGACTTTTTATCTTTACTGTGATTTTAACCTTCCTTCTCTGTTGTAGCTGGACCTCTTTGGACCGGCTCTGCCTCCAGTTCTCTTTCATCCTGACCGCTGTGCAGACACGTCCGGGCCTTCGTCGGGCAGCCAGCACCACACACTTGACCTTTGCGTGATGCATGTGTAAAAAGGGCGGCCGTTGCTCCGTCTTCACGCGGTGACAACGTCGTCGCGGATAAACCTCCAAAATCTCAGCCGGAGGAAGAATCAGCAGGACCGAACACAGCACATCCCCATGAATAGTAGGAGATTATAGATTTTAGTTTCATGTATAATCTTTGAATACTTTTTACAAGAAAACTCTTGACTTTTGTAAAATATAATGTTTTGCAACACCAAACTAGATTTCTCCACAGGGCATCTTTGCTGTTTTTCCACTTCTTCTAGTGTGAAAAATCATCGGCAGGCTGTTTTTTTCCTTTTTACTGTCACATCGGATCACCAATCAAACGGCAGATTTTGACTGAAGGGGTGTCAATTACTTCCTCCCTGGCTCCACCTTTAGCTCCTCGCTGCTCCACGTCCTCCGGCGGCGTCTCCTCGTCTGTGACGTTAGGAACATCCTCGATTGATGGCTGACCTCGATTGATTTCCACCAGGAGGAAGAATAATTATCAAGAAGGCGAAGCGCCCTGGGTGTCGGACTCTGACACCAGAGACCGCTGGTCACATCCAGCCTCCCGCTGACAGTCAACACGGGCTTCTTTTAAAGGAGCAGTATGTAGTTTTGTGGAAGAAACAGTTTCATACCGTTTTACTTTGTTTATATGTGGCGGACCCTGCCACCTTTCTAGCTTCAAACAGTGTTCTGTGACCTTATGCCGTTTTTCCACTGACAGTACCAGCTCGCCTCGGCTCAGCTTATAGCGTGGCTCTACTTGGTTTGGTTTCAGACGTGTTGCATTTCCATCTAGACTTAGTATTTCTTCATCGTGGGCAGGTCATCATCATCGTGGGCAGGTCATCATCAACGTGGGCGGGTCGTCTTCAACGTGGGCGGGTCGTCTTCAACGTGGGCGGGTCGTCATCAGTGACGTACTTATCCACGCGACACATAAACAGGGCTAGCTGTGGGCTACGCAAAACACGTACACCTTTTCATTTCCTGTCGCAGCATCGAGCTCTTTCTGGATGCGTCTTCAGCGACTCCCCTTCATCAAGTGGCGTCGCTCTCTGTCCAATCAGTGGCCGGCTGCCAGCTTACGTCACACAGAAGTATCAGCTCAGCTCGGTTGGAACTTATACGGAGGTGATACTAAAAAAGCTCCACTTTAGCAGGTACCAGGTACCAGATTTCAGTAATGGGAACGCAAACAAGGCGAGCTAAGTCGAGGCGAGGCGAGCTGGTACTGTCGGTGGAAAAACGGCATTATTTTCCTCTGAGAGCAGCTCGTTTACTCACTTATGGATTTTGTATTATTAAAATTCTGAGTCTGAATTCCTTCTCCAAAACTACACAGTGCCCCTTTAACCATGATACGTTTTTGGACGTGTGGGCTCGCAGACGCTTGACCGACCGACACCCACTTACAATCACGCAAACACTCCTGGCTGCAGCTGACTGGATGAACGTCACTCGTCGGCTATCTGATCTGGGATTTTCAAACTAGACCAACAAGGCGGCTCGTTTGGAAGCTTTTTTCTTATACTGAAGCAACACTATGACACTTTAAAAGGAAATCTCAGTCCCAGGTCGTCAAATACTGACGATTTCAGACTAGAGTGTGTTGGTATTGATGATCAAACATCAAACTTCATTGCTAATCAGAGCTTAAACGACAGTTAATTTATGAGTTTATCAAAAGAAAACAGACTTTAGGAACTTGTTATTGTTATTGTTAGTTAGTTATTAACTTCTCCAGTGTGAAAATGTGATATTTGATCTGTTTTATATGGTTCTGAGTGCTAGCTGTGATTTATTCAGACCTTTACAGTCTCGGAGAATAAAGACGCTCACGGCTCATCTCGTCCGCACGCACTTTATTTCTGTGTTTTCAAATAAAAAAAGGGTCGTCATTCCGCCACCAGATGAGAAATACGATCCATGTGGGAATAAAAAGCCCCGAGTGGAGCTCGAGATAATACTCTGTGGAGCGAACGGGCCGCCGGCGTGAACTCTGCAAATCATCGTCAGCTGAGCCGGTGGTAAAGGTCACAGGTCAGCTGGTCTCATTACCAACAGACTCCATTCATCAGATTCATATTCATACACTTTATATTCTTTTATCACACACGCGAGACTTTATTACTGAGTTTCACACGTTACGGTTTCAAAGTGACACTTTGGTGACGTTCGGCCCAGGTGTAAGTTCGTTCTTGAACTCAGCACGTCGAGTCTGCTGCTCTTTTTTCAGAACCGCTGACGGAGCAGAAATAAGATTGTTATTTGGGGGCCTGAAGGGTTTAATTAATTATTACTTAATAACGTTTATACCTCCAGTCGTGGAAAATACTGAAGTCTGATTGGATGGCAGGCGTCCACAGGATCCATCATCTCCACACTCACATTTCGTTGTCTATGTGAGCAGCCGTGCAGTTCGTTCTGGTAGCATCGTGTCGCGCTCCCTTATTTGCTTAAAATTGATGTCGAGGCTATTTCATGCAAATCAGAGGCAACGTTATGTGACTTAAAATAACAGTTTCACACTCATGTTGAGTGTCAGTGTCTTGTAACGGGGTGAACAGTGTCTCTGTCACTGTGTAACTCCAGTGAAAGTTTGGATCACAGCGTTACACATATATTTACTTCAACATACAAGTTCTCAACACATGACAACGTAATAAGATGTATTACGTCACACCAACTGTTACAGACCTGGGATCTGTAGCCGTTTTTATTCTGGGCAGTAAGCCACCAATCTGCCGTCCTTTTGGTGGCTCGCTCCGCAGATTTAGACAGAAGGCGGCAAATTGGTGGTCTGTTTTGTTCCGCCAGTTTTGCCCCTCGGAGGGTAACGTTACACTTATTTGCGCCTCCATTGCTGTGTGAATCCGAGGCGGCAATGTGGCGGCAAATGCTGAGATGGGCGGAGGTGTGGATGACGTGCACTGCTGCGCACCCACAGCCGGGAGTTTTAAAACCAGGAAACAGCTGATCACAGCAGTCAGTTCGTCACTTCATCCACCAAGATGAGCAGCTGGAAAGCCGCTGAGATCCGGGAGATGCTAGCGTCTCCTCGCTCTCTGTAGCTGTCTTGGTTGTCCGCTTGTTGTTGTAGCGGCGAGCTAATAGCGGTCGCTACTTTCAAATTAAAAGCCCCCCGCTAAGAACCCAGTTCTAAACTCCGATGGGGTGCAATGTAAAGCTCTTATTTTGAAGAAAAACTGCAAAAAATGTCCCATAAGGAATGAATGGGACGGGGTCAAAAAAGTCACAAAATCATCAACGTTTTTCAAACATCTCCGGCTCTGGCAGACTTTGACCTAGAGACACCATTCAAACTTTAAAATGTAGGCACAAGTCTTATCTATTTGAGTTGTATTTGAACTTTCTTTCTACGATGTTAAATTTTTGAACAGTGACCCTTAATTGATCGTGAGTGATTTCGAAAAAATTCAGAAAAATTCAGGATTTTCAATGAGTGTGTATTGCGGAATGTTCGTGCAGCACCAACTGGCAGAGTGGGGGAGCCTGAAAAAAACTCTCCGAAAATGTTTCTTTAGATGACGATCCTAGCCACAGATTTCACACTACAATAGTGATATTTTCCAAGAACGTAGCCACACTTGTCTTCTGTCTGGCAACGTGTCCACTTTATCGGGAGGATGTACGGTTTTTGAATTATCTGCGTCTAACCAACACAAACTCCAGCAACTGCCCCATAAGCCCCAATGTTAAACGGGAAGAGGATTTTGGGAGAAAAGCAGAAACTGACAGCCGATCCATCCGTGCAGCCACTTGTTCTACGCAGGGTTACGGGGGGACATTCATGTCAGGCCCGGTCAAGCTTTGAGTTGTTGCAACACTTGAGTCGGGTCTTGGTTGTCTGAGTCAAGTTTCTATTCATCAGTCAGTTCTCCAGTCACTGAGAGTCCGGTCTGAATGAAGTCTCGAGTCATTTATGGCAGATCTGAGTGGAGCAGCACTCAATCAGCGGGTCAGCGGGGAACAGAGAGATATTTACATTTACTAATCACAGCCTTCATGACAATCAGTCAGAATCAGCAGGGAGAGGTTATACTGTCTGCACGCTGTCTTTTTCCTCTCGGCTCGTCTCCTCTCTGTTGGTGCACAGCCACGCTGGGCGGGAAACGAAATTAGGGCAGAAAGATCAAGAAAAAAACTACGAAAAGCAGCAGGCTAAGAAACAAAAACCAGGCGACATGTTCGTTCTGTCCGTCCGTCTGATCGAACGCCTCCGAACCATTTCTGTACTGTGGGACGTCGTCGCACACTCGTCTTAAACACACCTCTTGTGAGGTTTACGGTGATAATATTTAGTCTCTTAAAAGCTTAAATCACACGGCGTCTTAGCTCGCCAGTCATGCACAAAAGACCGCTCACTCTTTCTTTTTTATATCAGATTTAAAATGCCTGCAAAAAAAAAGACTTTTGAGCGATTTTGAGAAACTTCAGTGGGAAATAAAAGAAGGACAGGATATAAAACATGAAATATTATACAACATTTAATTAAGAGTGACAAAGGAGGTGCTAGAAGCCGTCTCGAGTTATTTTATAGTCCATTTCCATCATGCAATCAATCGTATCAAATCGAGATTTTCATGTTCACGTATTTGTACAATACAATAAAACAGAACGATGCAATATTACTGTACGGTCTACAGATTAATACACACACTCGTCTGTCTAAGAGAACAGATGATTAAAAACTGGATGGATTACAAATCGAGGCCGTCAAAATGAGCATAGGAGCAAAAAGCTTTATTAACACGGACAAAAAAACAAAACAATGAGGACGATGGCTCCAGACAGCTTAACGAGGTCGTTATTATCAGACGCACTAATGAATTGCCGCTACAGTGTGCAAATTCCCCTCGATTAAATTCTATTATCCACCCTCTCCTCCATTTCCTTTTTTTTTTTTTTTTTCCCTTCAGAGAGAAATTACATTTGTTAGCCAACAATGGAGCCATCAGGTAATTGAGACAGATCAGCGGGCGGACGCCTCCAGCTTGCATTCATTTACAAAGAATGTGGCGCCGTTTCACCCTCGTTCATTTTGGACGTTAAGAAGACGAGATGAGGTGACCGATTGGCCACGAGGCTGCTGATCAGACCAAAATGTTCAGGACACTCTGAAGGTTAATGAGACTCACACAGGTCCGATTATCTGATCGGCTGCAGGAGGCTGAGATGTTTCAAGCGTCGGGCAGTTTAGGACAAGTCCAAGTCAAGCGTCGGGTCAAGTCTTTTGTAGAAAAGTCCGTCTAAAGTCTCAAGTAAATGGAGACACATCTCTCATCAGTTTGGTCAGAGTCAAATTTCAAGTCGCTGGAGTTTTGTTGTCGGGCAAAGATGAAGTCAAGGAATCAAGTCTGAAGTGACATCATTTTAAACCAACCTAAGACGAGTTTCAACATCTTCTGGTTTCCTTTAAATGAAACGACTTAATCCAGCTGATCCAACCGCGTATATGCATCCATATTGACGCAAGTTTATGCCAAATGAGTTTAAACGAGTTGCCAGCCACCCGGTGGATCTTAATTAGAGGTGGTGACGGATTATCCTACTTAGTAACTGCAATAATAGCCCCACGAATCCTTTTAGAAACATGTTAGATTGCTCTGTTATGGCTTAAAGTAACACCGGATTCAACACTTTTATTCAATATCATCGCTAAACTGTCCATTATTTTCTCATTGAACTAAATTATATGTTGTCTTGAAGGTCCCATTTATGCTCATTTTCAGGTTCATGCTTTTATTTTGAGCGTCGACTACAAAATGTTGACATGTTTTTAAATTGTCCACCTGCTGTATCAGATTTAACATCTGTAGCCATCGTTTGCTAGTTAGCTCAATTAGCCGTGCAGCCAGTGATCCTGCAGCTGGCTAGCATGCTAAACGTGCTTCCCAACACAATATATAGGAGTCATGGCGTCACAGCTGTGATTCTCTCAGGTAAGTGTACAGTTTCACAACCTTACGAAAGTCCTGACAGCTCATTTGAAGGCACAGGTCTTTTAACAGCTCCTACGCTGTTTTTTTTGATAATTAAAAGAGGCTGTAATCAATATATTCTCATCGTCTCCGGTCGTCACTCTCAGGCTCAGTCGAGCTGCAGGGTTTGGTGGTTTGTCACTCTTTCAGCTGCGACTGTTTCTTTTCTGGCACATTTACAGTTCGGCGAAGTTGAGATGTAGTCCGGGAGCGTGATGTCCCCGGCAATGTCACAGATGAGACTGACTGACAGCGATGCTTCTCTTCCTCTGTGGTTCGAGGCTGTCGTTCTCGCTCGAGGCCTGACTACTCTCCTCCTCCTCCTCCTCCCTCCGACGGTCCGTATGAAACGATGTAGGAAGGTTCCCTCTGTTTTCATCCCTCCCTCTGTTATTTTCTCACCTCTTTCATTTCTTATTTTGTGTTGTTTTTTTTGTTTTTTTGGCCGAGCCGGCAGCAAGCTCATAAACAGAGACTCGGTGGTTCTGTCTCTCCCACGCAGAGATGGAAATATAACGCGGCAGCGTGAGCGACAGTCGCAGCGGAGCGTCCTCCTGAAGACCATGCCGGCCTCCGACTGTGTAATACTGTGTGATATGGATGTGCAAATATTATGTAAATGTGCTGAGAGAATATCACAGTTTCAGACGGAGTATCTCACCTCTGACACTCTCTGCGAAGCCGCTGACCGGAGTTTCACTAACAACAAAACTTCTCTGAAACAAGACGGGACGGAGTCAGATGATTTCTCTGTTCATAGAGCTCTTCGACTCTTAAAAACTCTCGCTGTTGTCTTTGTGTCTGGATGTTAGCGCACGCTGCGACCGACCGATCACCTGCTGAGCTGAACAACACAGATCCTGTCGCATCTCATCTCGTCATCGCTGTAGTTACTGGATGATGTAACGATTACCTCAGTGAGTAAATGACCTTTGCGGCGTCATGTTTTTCCCTGGAGGTTAACTTTTCCAAAAAAAATGCAGCAATTTGTTCTGACATTAGCGTGGGCGGAATTCATTTAAGGCGGGATGTCACCGGGAGAAACCTGACAGCTGTGTTAAATTGTTCAAATTATGGATGAATCCTCAGAAAAAAGCGAATTCACTGTCTGAGCCATCACTGTCAAAGTCACGTCTCCGTCTTTGAGTCACGAGGGTTTAAAAAAAAACTAGTAAATGTATTCAAAGGATGTGTCATGTTGAGACTCGTCTTCATAGTGGGATCAGGAGCTAAAATATCCGGTGTTATTGAAACCAAGTGCTAATTCCAGAAACAGTAGCAGGAGTCAATATTCATATCTATAATCATCAGTTCATATCTGATAAATCACCACTGTGTTAAAACGTTGACGTCACGTCGGGCGACTCTCTCCCAGTGCAACTCCAACGGAAAAAATGTGAAGCTATCCTTCAACAATCAAGGATAATTCACTGCTTTTTTCTACTTTTACTTAAAGGACCAGTGTGTAGGATTTAGTGGCCTCTAGTGGCGAGGTTGGAGACTACAACAAATACCTCTTTTACACCAAAATGAGAGTGTATAGGCAGGTTTTCTTTTAATATACACGTGCAATTTGATTTTTTTCCCCATGTGTGTCACCTTCGTCATCACGAACGCTGGAAGAGCAGATCATATACCTCAACAGAAAACATCCAGAAGACTTATTTTGATCAATAATATTCTGAATTAGACATGCCGTTCTTTACGGAGCTGATAAGGGGAGTTTTTAAGGGGTCAGAGTTGCACATGTGTAGTACTGATCAGGAAGCTGGCAGTCACGGACACCACAACTTTTTTAATATCTTTAACTTCAGTCTCTCTTTCAAACTCAAGCGGCTTCAACTCCGACACACGTCACGGCATCGCGCCCGAAAGGGAGAGTAAGTTAACACGGTCACCTGACCCAGCCAGAGGTGATAAACACTTATCGTACACATCCAGATGACATCACTGTCAGGGATGGTTGCAGGTGCAATGAAGCTCACTTCATGGCATGAAACGTTCAACAACGTCGAAACTGAACTCTGCAACTCTGCGTCCAGAAATAAGGCAAACGCTTTCCACCATCCCCAACGACCATACTAACGACTGTCGTTGGCAATAATGGAGCACATACGACCCATAGGCATCAGTGGCCTTGTGACCGCCTCCTGAGAGGTTAAATAGCTGGACCTCCACACCGGCTAGTTGGACTAGTCCCAGCCTAGTCAGCGAGCAGGAACTGATGAAGCCTCTCGGATGAGAGGTGAAACGTCTTCAAGACAAAAACCAAATCCAGTTGCGTTCGATTCAATTTCCTTGAGATAAGGCAAACACTGTGTTTAATCTTTATATTAGGGCGAGCAACTGTTGACTGTCCTTGTCAGCAGCATTTTGCCCGACTGAGCATGTGGAAAGCTGCAAATTCCAGCTGGTAGTTTATAATACCAAACACACAGGGCAAGGAAAAACACTTGAGACAAAGAGAGCTGCCTCGAACAGAAGAAGGGAGTCGCACAAGTGTGGCGACGAAGAGAGGAGGGAAGGCATTGCTAACATGCGACAGGGACAGGAAGTTAGCTCAAACTGGTGTCAAAACACTTCTGAGTCGTCCAGTTTCCATTTTTAAATGACCTGGTGGTATGAAGACTTATTGCATCTCACTCAGACTCAGAACATACAAGCTAGTCGGCCATCGGCTGTCGTCGTTGCGGTGTGTTCAAGTGCAGATTTCTGCCTGGCGACATGAGGTCTCGCAACCGTCGCCCTCACACCGCTGCTTGTTCTTTGTTGCATCTGGCTGTTACTCATTAAGTTAAGGATCTGACTACTATCCCAAACCCCGCTGGACCGGGTCGCTTATCCTTTCCAGCCCTGCTTGAGTCTGCAGTGAGAATACTCCTCCGTGATTAAATGGTGCAGCTGTAAAACAGGGCTTAATGAGTTCACTTAATGAGATGTTTGTATTACGTTACCTTAACTGAGATCATGTTGCAGACAAAAAAAAAAAACAACAACTCCTGCAGTCATCTGTGCTATCTGTCCAAGTCTCGACAGCAGCTGAAGGATCCGACGGCGCTGGTCCGGGTGAGGAAACCGCTGCATCAGCAAAATCTGGCTCTCCCCATCCCTCCCTCCTCCCCTCCTCCTCTCACCCAGAGGCTTCTCCAGCTAATTTTAGATAAGTGATGTTGTTGGGCCTTTCTGTCCTCATTAAGCTGGCCGGGCTCTAACACATACACATGAATCATACAGCTCATCACTAATTTAACGCAGTGGAATTTGTTTGCTGCCGCTGTGCGCAGCAACACGCCGCCTCCAGATACATTTCGTCTGCACGCACCGAAAGACGACGACGGCGACGAGGCAACGGCTGAGATACAAACCGTCTGACAACTGTATCTGTGCTGCATCCAGCTCAGAGGGAGGGTGAAGCTCACGAAGAACTGAAGACTGAACATGTTTCCTCCACCAGTGAGGGAAATCATTTTAGGGCTGATAGTCAGGACCGTCAAGTCAAACGCTCAGAGGACTCGTGACTAAAAAGCCACTTAGAGGAAAAACAGTCATTGCCTCACATCAAGGAGCAAAGGACAATTTTGAATGAGGTGTCTTTGAAGCACTGGTATTAACCCATTCAGGCCGGGAAAGCATTGCCGCGTTTCTACCATTAAAACCGGGGGCGCTGTTGTGTAATTCTACCATTAAAGCCGGGAAAGCGGGTACGTCTTTTTCGGAAGGCAGCGATTTCGAGGAGTTTCTCGGCTTGGAAGAAGACAGCCTCACTGACATAATTACTGAGGAGGGCTTTGACCCAATCGACCGGGAGTTATGGTTGAGGCACATGTTTGAGGACAACAACGATGATAACGATGACGAGTTTGAAGGGTTTGAAAGTGAGTGGAAGACTGACAACTACCACAGTAATCAGCGTAGTGTTTTCAATCGTACAGCAGGGGGAAAGTCGATTTGCCTGCAGACGCCACACCGCTGCAGGCATGTGATCAGATTTTTACGGAGGAACTTTGGGCGCATCTTGTTACCGAGACTAATAATTACCGTGACCAGGTTCAACAAAGTCCAACTCACATTGAGCGCTTCAGGAAGCACTATCGCCGGTACATCTAAGGCAAACTGTTAGTCATTACCTTCTGGTCTTGTTCTTTTTTCTAGTTGATTTTTATTTATTTTCTCACTGTTTTTTATTAGAAAATAGTGCTGTTCCTGCACTGACACTTTACTTTGACACTGACAATTTGTGTGTTCACTTTATCTAAATTCAATGTCTGAGGAAAGCCACAAGTGTAAGCTCTCAAATACTTTTTGAATTTTGTTTCTATCTGCTACAGAGGCTGAGAAATCAATCATTTAGTAGCTGTTGAATTTCCAGAAAATCTTCAGGTTTAACTGACATATTAATGGAACGTTCTGTATCTCAAACAGAACGTTTTCTGAAGAAGGTCACAACGCTTTTCTACGAATGACAGCAGAGGTACGGTTTACATTCAGCATCGCCGCTGAAGAAAAACCTCTTCTGTTTGACTCGAGCAGCTCCGACTTTTGAACCAACTGAACACGAGATGTATCCAGGCTGTGAAAACATGCAGAGGTTGACGTGTGTCTCCTGCACATCACGTCCGACTGTCCTTTTTCCGGGTTAACGCTGCCGCTCTGCTGCAGGGGGAATTAAGGATCTTGCCGTGAAAAAACAAAGACGTGATGACCTGATGTCCAACCTGCTCTTCCAAGGTTTTCTCCACCTTGATAAAAACTTCCCATGTGACCATTTTTACAAAAGGTTTTCCCCATTTTTTGCTTTGGAGAGCCTCGACTGCTGATCTGCTCATCTGTCGGGTTCAATACCGTCATTTAACAGCTGCTGAGAGATGTGAAATATTTGGACTCTGCTGGCCCAACAACCGTTGGCTCAACAAAAGAGACACAATGTCTTTTTGCAGGCTAACAGCTGTTTCTCTGATAGTTTGTCATCCGCCGTGGCAGCAGCAGCAGCAGCAAACGAAAAGACTGAGCTGCAGGGACAGTTTATTTTTGGAGGCTAACCCGGAAGATGGGATCGCCCCGGTTCCCTCGACAAAAAGCCTGGGATGGGATTTTTTTGAATTGGATTCAGGATTATTGCAGAAAAGTAGCTCCGTGGCAAAGAGAGTTTATGATACTGACACGTTTTGTTCAGCAAGATAATCTTCACAGTTGAACACCACTTTTATGATTTTTCAAAGCCTAAATTAAATCGCTAAAAAGTAAAAAGCCGCCGTCAAGCTGTAAAACGAGCGGATGACTTCAACGTCGGCACCACAAAGATCCCTTCTGCACTACACCAAACACACACTTATATAAACTGATCAGTCTACAAGTTGTAAAGGTAGAGCTGGAGTAGTTTGGAGATAAAGACTTGTAAAGATGGACAAGTGAGTAGATGAGTCACCCTGTTCAACCTCTGTGGTCAATGGTTAGCAACCACGTCTGTTAAGAAACAAATGCTTTATAATCCAAATGAGAAGGATTAACTGCCGTATTTTATGTCGCAGATCAAAACATCAAAGTATCTCGACCCTGTGTTAACCACAAACCTTATTTCAGACATTTAAAGCTGCTGTAAGTGTGATTTTCTTATTAAGATGAGCGTTAAATAGCTCTATATTCAAACAGATATCACTGTTACAGAGTGTTTGGTGTCTTTATGGAAACTTTATGGCTTTCCCGCCCATTTCATCCAATCAGGACAGAGAATTCGACACACGTAGAGAGGAGGGAGGGGATTGCTAACTGCGAAAACAGGGACAGCAATGGAAACAGGAGACTTTGGGACAAGGAGCTGCAAACATGCCAACTGATCTCCAGGTTTTAGGACTCAGTTGCAGTAGAAAGCACGCCGTCTCTTACCTTGAACAGTCTCAAGATATTCGCCACCATGATGGACACGGAGCTGGCCGACGCCCCCGATGACGCCCACCACTTTATCCGGCTTGGCGAAGATGGGCGGGTCTCCGTTGGCGCAACGGACGTCAGAGCCGTCCCTCTCGATGAGAGCCTGGACGAAGGTGAGCGACTGCTCCAGGGCGTAGGTGTCACGTGAACACGTGTCCAGGATGCGCGCCCCAAGCGTCACGTTGGGCAGCAGGTCCGGGTCCTTGTTAATGAGGTCGATGGCGAACAGCATGGCCTCCAGGCGGTGGATTCCCTTCTCCTTCTTTAGTTCGCCACAGGGAACGCCTCTCTCGCCGCGAGCGTGCACGGGGAACAAGCCACCCAGGATGATGTCACCATCCAGCCGGATGGAGTGGGCGAACTCCTGCTGGGGCTGCTGGGAGTCCGTCAAGATGGTGGGTTTCTGGGAGGTGGCGCCCAGCAGCCAGCTGCTCTTCAGCATCAGCAAAGACAGAAAAGCAGTGATGCTCGGGGGCTTCGAAACCCTCGCCATTTTGTTGTGAGTTGAGCCGCAGGGAAAGGGGGCGGTGATGTGATCGCACAATCAACAGGCAGGTGGCTGGAGCGGTGGTGTGGCGAGGACGGGACGAGCCAGAACATGGAGTCTCCCGCCACCGAGGGCAGGGTCAACCACGGCGGGGGAGTCCCACCTATGAACACTGACCCCGAGGACTTCCTGCGGTTCAGGTTCCTGTGTCGGACATAGCTGTCTGGGGCAGCGTAGGAGGCGGAGCTTCAGGGTCTCAGCAGCTCCAGCTTCACATTCTTCCAGAAACCTGTTGGAGATTCAAACGGAGGAACAATCGTATTAAATTTGTAGATGTCTGATAAATGATAACATGAAAGAGTCCTGCAGGTATGAGGAGGGAGCTGACAACACGTCTCTCTCAATGTGTACAGAACAATGTGGTCGACAGTGTATCTCCAACACATGTCATGTCTACCCAAACTTTGGTTAATGTTTCTTGTCACGCTACTGAAAATGTTTTTGCTGAACTCCAGGTCGTATCTTGTTTGTTTCGTTCATAACTTGTGGTGCGACAATCAGTTTTTTTTTACTGTGGTACCTGTTTCTGCTTCCTGGCTTCATGTTCGAGTCCTCCACCAAACAAAAGCTGCACAATTAGTCAAGATGGCCTCTTAAATACTCTACAAGCAGGAAGTGGAACAGACCAACTGTCTACGTTCAGTAGGGGGGTCCATCACCTGCAATCCCTGGTGAATCTGATCGATTTGGACGTCTCATGTTGTGTCTCTTGATCACAGTGAGAAGACAGGAACAATATGTATTTTGTGATCGGTGACAATTGTAATGTTTCTCACTTCGGTCCAGACCGAAACATCTCAGCATCTATTCGATAGACATTCATGATTCCAGAGGATTGAATACTGTTGACTGGTGGTTGCTGTTTTCCCTTTTCTTGTGAAATATCTCAACATCTAGTAAACAACACAAATGAAATATCGTGTCTCTTTCAGTGGGGCGGGGAATAAAATGAAGACAGTTGATGCTAATAGTTATTACGTAACGTGAGGGTTCGTTGGTGGTGACTGGACGACTCTTGATAAAGAGACTTTTTCTCCATCAACGAACCAAGAACGTTACATCTGGACACATCCTTGGAGGCGGAGCCCCATTGATTCCTATGAAAGCAGCTCAGTGGCGTTTTGAAGCAAAAAGAACTCGACTTCTCAGGTATGACGATACCTGGATCTTCTGTGTTGTGGGGCCCATAGCTAACTTCCGGTTTGGTGCCTGGCTTACTTGAATGGGGATCAAATGAAAACAGTGAAACGAGTCATTTCACAGGCGCGTTGTGATGCTCAAAGAAATATATCCAATGTTTCACAAGTCTTTTTTTTGGGCCGCGGTGCATCACGTGACAATGTAATACAAAATAATTCTGCAAAAGTTGGCTTCAAAGCTTCACAACCTCTGCAAATTGACTCGTTCAACTATTATAATTTGAGCCATGCAGTCCAATAAAATTTGGAAAGTCTAGAAGCGCTGGAGGACTTAATTATTGTATCCCTATTCATGTCAGCCAGGCACAAAACCGCACAGCTTTCATAGAAATGAATGGGACTTCGCCTCCATGGCTGTGTCAAGGGATAATTATAACGTCCTCTGAACTAACCAATCAGGAGCTAGCTGGACTTGGACTGAGGTAGATGTGGGGAAACCGGAGAGGCAGGTCATTATAACTGTATGTAAATATGTAAATAGTTAGCTGTGTACACATTGTAAATATATTTTGAGCGAAAAACTCAAACTTATGAATTAACTTAACTTCTAAAATATATAAATTAGATTTACTTCTAAGCTTTCAGTTATTTTTAGGGGGGCTGAGATAAATGAAATAAATCTGCAAAACTCTCTCTCGCAGGCCAATTACAGTAAATGACTTTAAAGACGCGCACTCCAATCTCAGACGCGAAATGCGCGCAAAACATACATATCAATGTGCGCAACACCTGCGCGCACACATGGACCCTCCTCAGAAGTGCGAACACAGACTGACGTTTGGTTTAGTTTGATCACACACACACACACACACACACACACACACACACACACACACACACACACACACACGAGCCACTCAGCACGAGCTCAAGTTGCCTTCCAGCACAATGAGTTGAAATCAGAAAAAAAAACCTGGAATGTGATCCGAAACGCACAACCCGAGATCCATCCAGCGAGTCTCAGTGCCTCGATATTGATCCTCTGGCCTTCTGATCGATACACGAATTAACTCATTGATTTTCACGGGTTGATTTACAAGACAATAATCTGTGAAGATGTGACAGTGAGAGCTCGCATGTCCACATCACAGACACACAGGATGAAATGGAATGTGAGTGGTGATAATGATATAATCTGTGAGTGTTGTGTTCAGGTACCTTCTCTCTCCGCAGCAGGTGCAGGTGTTTCCTCCGTGTCACAGGTCACACAGATGTTTTCTGTCTCCAGCTGTTCGTCACATCACACAAACATTTTCCTCTAAATTCCTCCGCGGGGACTCGATCCGGCGCATCCATCAACCAAAGAAGCAAAAAACAAAATTAAAATCCTAATCCACTTTTTTTTCTCCACAGAGCGGAGTTGTTCCTGGTTCCGACAGACGGAGAAGCGGTAAATTCCTTTGAGCAGCAGCTCTCTGACGCTCCGGATCACCTGCGGGTGTCGGTTAGACGCCCCGCCGCTCAGAGTCCGGGTCCCTGTCCTCCCACAGGCGCTCTCACACTCTCAGATCAGTGTGTCGGGCTGCTCACCACAGTAGAAGACGTGCTCACATCAGGGTGGAGTGCTTACAGAGGACCGGAGTCACTGACGCGCTCTTCTCCCGCTCCTCGCAGCTCTCCAAAGTGCGCGGTGCGGCGCGGTGCGGTGCGGCGCGGCGCGGTGCGGCGCGGCTGTCCTGCGTCACAGGGAACACGGGAGGCTCCGGGGCTCATCACACCGGGCTGATGGGAGTCTGAGGGTCTCATGCAGTTCCCCGGGCGCAGAGCCGAGCTCAGGTCTGATCCTGGTCCCGCTGGAGAGGAAAGGGCATCCTGAGAGGAGGAGCGCGTGTGCGGCTCGTGCGGCCACAGATGAAGTTAATGAGCTTCATCACGCAGCCTGTTGGAGAGAAGCTGCCGAGAGGCGCAGCGGCAGAGGTGGAGGCAGGACGCCACCCAGCGGACAAACACCGCAACTGCACACGAAACAGCTGCTGCGGTTCTTCATGGCTGCATCACACACATCATTTTCTATTGATCTGCGTCACTGTGAACAGACTGATTGATTGATTGATTTGTACTGAGAATCCTTAACATGCATTGATGGAATGAAACTAAGTACATTTACTAAAGTACTGTACTTAAGTATGATTTTGAGGTCGCCGATGTGAACTTTATTATACTTCACTACATTCTGGTGGCAAATATTTAACTTTTTCCTCCACTAGATTTATTAGATAACTTTAGTTACTAGTCACTTTGCAGATCTCTGCTGCATCAGAGCCAAAGTAGTGCAGTTTTTAATCAATTTGTTGAATATCGGACTCAATAATCATCCAGGTTGATAATCGATCGAAACATAGTGTAATGTAAATATATGTAGAATTTACTTTTAACTGTACTTTTGATATTTAAGTAACTTTAATATCAGGTGTGTTCTGACTTTGAAGGTCTATTTGTATGGTTGACTTTCACTTTTACCAAAGTTATATTTTAACATGATATCTTTACTTTTACTCGGGTAGGACTCATATTTCCATGGTAATCAATGTATTGATCTCTTATGCTGACTTTCATAATACCTTGTTTTTAATCAGAATTTCTTACAGTTTCATTGAGACATTTTGTGTGTACGTGTTGTGTGCATAGGACAAAAAAAGCAACACAATTTAGATAAAGTTATAACATTGCAGATAAGAGATAAGGATAAATTAGGCTGGTATAAAGAAGAAGAAGTAGAGTAAACCCTTCAGTCACATCACTTTCCTTTTATTCCATGTTGAAAATCAGTTCATGTTGACCGTGGAAAGATCTTCACCGGAACAAAACAACAAATAAAACCTCACTATTTGCTAGATTCCAGTGCTGGTGTCTTCATGTTGACCCTGGAAAATAAATGTGTTCATCATGTAAAGATTTGTCTCTACATGTGTGTGTTTGTTACGTGTCTGGACTTAATTAGCTCCTTGTGTTCTTTAGTTTATTTCTGGTTCGTGCTACATGTCTGAACAATAAATAACACAGTGTAGTTTCGATATGGGAAACAACATCTGTGTGTCCTCTATTGGGTCAATGTTTGTCTAAGTATTTCACTACATCCTGTCATGTTTGACTCTAGTTCCCGTTCCAGCCACGTGTGTAAACTTTATACTTTTTTATACTTGAATTGAGTCCAAGTACTGAATGTGCTCGTGATAAAGTCTGTGTGATAGAATCAAAATCTCACTTAAGCCAGGTACCGTTTGGGC
Organism: Lagodon rhomboides; assembly: GCA_039737535.1. Lineage (NCBI taxonomy): Eukaryota > Metazoa > Chordata > Actinopteri > Spariformes > Sparidae > Lagodon > Lagodon rhomboides. The sequence goes on from JBBNBP010000435.1 coordinate 43,343, forward strand.
CGAATACACACTTGCACAAATGATCCCTTGGTCAAACTCTTCTACAAACTGATATACACCACTCAAAATGAGTTAGGGATATGTCTGTGTGGATGCATGTGCATGGATAAGCCATAAAAGTAGATGCTGATGAACATCTATCAGACGTGACTCAGGCAGAAATGCTCACAGACGACGTCGTCTTTTAAAGTTTTATTCAGTTCAGTCACATTCGCCAGCGTCCTTCCGCACTCTGACTGTCTTCAAGTTGTTGAAAAAAATGGGGATAATGTAAGTACACAACTCAACAAAATATATAACAAAGGTCATTCAAGTCATTTTTAGTAATTCCAATGCAGAAATGTTACATATTATATCTTCAGGACAGTCTTTCTACTCATCAACTTAAATATTCACGTATCTGTTTACCTGCTGTCTGAAAAAATACACACAAATCCCCATTTTCATATTTTATTATCTGATTCCTTATTTTTTTATCTTCATGTTACTAGCACTCTCATTGCGACTAATGCTATTCTGCTGAGCCGACCTGTTTGCTCGTCTAAAACATTTCATTGTCACGGTGAAAACAAACTTGACACTTTATATACACTACTAAAAATGAGTTTGGGATATTTTAGTGTTTGACTTGATTGTTTATTCTGTGTGAATCCCAATTTGTATTTCTTCTTTTTATTTAAAAAAGTAATAAATTCCAGTATCCGACTCTGGGTATACACTTTTGGGCAAGATATATGTAGCAATATCCGAATATCCCATATATTTTTGGTAGTGTATATATATATGCACTGTATATGTGTGTAGTATGATCAGACAATAAAAAAAGCTTGAATTTGGCACCCAGAGATTTAAGGACTCTACAAATGCTTTGTATTTCTGGGTACTGAGAGTCTATGTCACGTCAAACAACAACACTCACAATCTGATCAATAATAAGGCACACCCCGTTAATATCACCAACAGTTGTTCTACTCAGTGTGATTGACAGGAGAGATGATCAGCGGGGCAGAGTTTTTACCACCCCAATTACTAGAGGGACTGAAGAATGGGTAGAGTTTCTCGGTGAAGCAGCAGCCAGTAATGGAGTAGAAAAGAGTGACAGCGTCAACGTCAAAAAAGGAGACCAGACCCTCCTCATAATCCACAAACACCCCCACCTTCTCAGGCCGAGACCTCAGAGGTATACGGTTTCCAGGGCCACCATTTGCTTTGTGTTCACTGGCATCCTTCCACCATATTGTCCAGAAACCATAGAAAGGAATCGGTCGGACTTTTGCCTTCCTGTCGATCGACTCTCTGGCCACTCCGAAAAGCCAGTCAGTCTTTCCTTTAACTTGAACCTCGTAATAAAACTTTCCCGAACTGAAACTCTGCTTTGCTAAGACAGAAGTACTTGAAGAGAATCTCTCTGGGTTGTCTGGGAGATTCTGCTTTCCATCAACATGTTTTACTTGTTTCCCATCATCAGACAGGATGAGTTCAGGATACGCTGTTTTGGGATCGAGTGTCACATCCACTGCATACTGCTGGACCCTCTTCAGCTCGGCCTCAAACAGCCTTTTCATTTGTCTACCGAGTACGTCCTCCACCGGATACACAGCTCTTGCCACAGACCCCTCATATGACGGACAGACGCTGACTCCTGTCCAGTCCTTGGTGGGTGGAGCAGCGTTCAGTGATGGGAAGCTTTGGAGGAGGTTGAGGTGGTCTTCAGACTGTGAGAGCTGCTCCACCTCTGAGCTTCTCTTCTTCAGCTCAGAGATTTCCTGTTCCAGCTCTTTGATGAAGCCTTCAGCCTGTTTCTCTGTCTCTCTCTGCTTCTCTTTGATGGTGTCGATGAGCGTGGTCAGGCTGCTCTCAATCGATTTCTTCAGAAGGTTGAAAACATGAACACCATTGGCTGCCTCTCTGTCTGCATCTTTCTTACTGAGCTCCACTGAGCGCTTCATCTCCTGAATCTTCAGTCTTCTCTTCTGAATCATCTGCTGAATTTCAGCGTCTCTCTTCCCCAGCTCGGCCTTCTTTCCGTCATATTCTTCTTTCAGAGGAACAACATCATGTGTCTTGTGGTCTAAAACAGTGCAGAGCATGCAGACACACATCTCGTCGGTCTTACAGAACAGCTCCAGCAGTTTATCGTGCTTCGGACACATCCTGTCTTCCAGGTTCTCCACAGGGTCGATCAGCTGATGTCTACTCAGACGTGAGGCTGTCAGATGAGGCTCCAGGTGAGTCTCACAGTAGGAGGCCAGACACACCAGGCAGGACTTCAGGGCCTTCAGTTTGGTTCCAGTGCAGACGTCACAGGGAACTTCTCCTGGTTTGGAAACTTGTTGCTCTGAGCTGCTGCTGCTGGCTTTCTGTTGAGCTGACTGTCTGAACTGAGCAGCCATCTCAGAGATGAACGTGTTGACCCGCAGCTCAGGTCTAATGTTGAAAACGTCTTTACAGTTGGGACACTGACATGGGACATTAATATTCCAGTGTTGAGTGATGCAGGCTTTACAGAAGTTGTGTCCACATGGTATGGTGACTGGATCAGTGAACACATCCAGACAGATGGAGCACAGAAACTGATCTTCAGTCAGCAGACAGCTGGCAGCAGACATGTTTACAGTCTGAGGAGAACAAAAGTGGGACAAAAAACATACAAAAGTGCAATTAGATATCTTATATTTGACTAAAAAACTATGATAAGTGTAATATAAAAAAAGTCACCCTCAATTATTATATTGGACCCAACTGAGGGCCAAATATTCTAAGAGAATGGTTCCACTCAAATAAGCAGAGACTGACAGCCTGTCATACCGGGGGTGATGAAAAATGTGTTCGCAAAAAGTATACATCTTTCCTCAGGAGACCTTTGGAATCGAAGATAATTTCTGAATGTATGAGTATGTATGATGGTCGCTCAGCAAGTGACAAGCTGAACTGAGCACAGGCTATAAAGTCAGCCTCAGAAAGTCAAAATTGTGAGAAAAGTTATTTCTAGTTATCCGATAAAAAAAAAATCAGAATTAGGAGATAAAAAGTAGAAATTAAATTATTTGGGAAATGTCGGCTTTTTATCTCATAATCATTACTTTTTTATAGAATAACTAGGACTTATCTCCCAATTGTGACTTTTTATCTCATACTTTTCAAAATGTTCTCTCATATCTATAACTTTTATCTCATAACTACGACTTCTTATCTAATTATGACATTTATTTAATCATTTTGTATTTTTCTCTCATATTTCTGACTTTTTCTTGAATATTTATAACTTTTTTCCTTATAATTATGACATCTTAATCTAGATTTATCGCTTAATTATTACCTTTATCTCATAATTATGGCTTTCACCTCAAATTTCCTCTAATATTTATGACTTAAAACTCATAACTACGACTTTAAAAAGGAAATCTACGCATGATTTTTTATTTAATAATTTTTCTCTCATAATTATAATGTTTTTTATGACTTAACATAATCTCTCTTCAGTTCCATGTAGGCCAATAGTTTATTCACATTTATGACTACAAACCCAACCAAACAAATAACATCCAAAGCCTTGTGGTTCTTGTTTATGCTGTCATTTAAAATCAGTTCAAATCCTAATAGAATTTAAACCCCTCCAGAAACACAATGTGATCCCTCTGTTACTGTAACAACACACACTGAATAACAATATTCCTGTAGTAGTAGTACTTTAAATAGTTTTAAAGCAGCCCAAACATATTTAATTCCAGATCATTATGGAGTTTAACAGATTCATCTTTAGCTAGTATTTGTCTTTATCATTTGTTTTACTGTAGCATCTGAGGCAGTAAAGCTAAAGATGAGTCACCTTCTGTATCCAAACAGCTTTAGTGTGACGACAGTATTTAATCATTATTGTGTGGCTGTCTAAAAAAGTGACTTTCCCAGCCTGATGCTGAAACAGAGAATCAGACACGATCAGTGAGGAGAAGAAAAAAAAGATGGAGGCTGCTCTGGACTGCAGGACACTTCAGCTTTGACGTCGTGACTTCGGCCTTCAGTGGAAGTCCTGTCTGAGCAGAACCGAGCTTTACAGGTAAGACGAACTGTTTGGAAACACACTAAGAACTATCTGCTGCTAACTCACCAGAGAACCTGCTGTTTCACTGAGAAACACTCGACGCTTTCTCTGTCATGTCCGTCCACAGCAGGAATATCCCGCCGTTATTATTTCGCCTCGCAGTTCTGAATTAAACGTACGAACGCGGATATTGTTGTTAGCTAACAGAGGAGGTCGTAACAGAGCTGAGCTGAACCGAACCGAGCCAGGGAGACTACGACACTGTTGTGTTTTGCTTCCTGGACAACGATGGTGGTTGTTGTTGTTTTTTTTCCCTCCAAAACTTTATTAACACCGGATAAAGCCACGAAGACACGCCCCTTTCCGGTTTGCCCCACGGAAGCTTATTTCTGAAAAATAAAAATAATATATATATATATTTTTTTTTTTATCCCACTTGAATTGTGTCATGAGTCACACATGTGATGTTTGTCTATTTAAAAGATAATTTTCCAAATCAATAAAGTCTCAGTTTGTCAAAAGACTAATGAAATATAAGGCTGTGAAAATGTGTATTTATAAAGAATACACAGCCAACAGACGTTAGCGACGTTGTCTCGTTGAACGCTCACAATAACCTGTAACTTAAACATTATAGAGCTTCTCCTGTATGTTAGCAGCTAACATAACTGACCGACTCTCTTTTCACATAACTACAGATGTCACTATGAGCAGATTTATTGTGATTTTCACTTTTTTACTACCTTTTCTGTGCCGAGCTGGCGGCCATGTTGTCGTTGGTGACATGTGCTGAGTGAGACGATATGGTTCACTGAGCGCTTTAACACAAAACAACATGAGATCATACTTTATTTACGACAAACTGAGACTTTATTGACTTGGAAAATTATCTTTTAAATTGACAAACATCATAAATGTGATTCATGACACAATTCAAGCGGGATCAATACATTATTTGTCTCTCTACATTTAATACCATACAACGTTTTTCTGAAATAAGGTTCCATGGGGTCCGAGGGAAGAGGCGAACAGAGTGCTGAAGACATGCTTTAAAAAAATATTTTTCAAGTCAAGAAATTTGCAGTTTGTCATAATTTTAGTAAAATATCATGTAATTCAGACGTGATGGAAATAGTATTTATTTTCCCCGACACTACGATACAAAGTTTTTTCAGAAAAAAACTCCCATGAGGAAAAAAGAAAGGGGGTCGAACTTCATCTTCCTTTATTTTAGAAGTATTCATTAAATGTTGCTTCTCTGTTGTCTAATATAAAGTGGTGCAGTAATGACTTCTAAAACCAAGGAACTGAAAAAAGAAATGAGGGTCATTACGTCATTGAATCTCGCTTTAGGGCCACCACACTAACACCCAACATGAAGAAATCCAGAAGAGTCCAGAAAATGAAAAAAACACCACTTCAGACAGTCGGTTACTGAATCAAACTCTAAACAGACTGTGATCCAGCTGATCCGTCTGCACTTCACTGCTGCTCTCCAAAGTGTTGAGCAGCTTTTTTCATCAGCTGAAAACAATTAAAACATTTTTTTCATGAAGGCACAAAAAATCTTTACTTTTCATGATTTTATAAACAAAATAGGTGAAAATAAAATTACATTTGTCTGATACATTAAATGTTCTTCAGCAATTTGTTAGTGAGTAAAAATATTTAAAGAACCAAAAATGCTGATTATTTTTGAATACTTTGTTTCTGATGATTTAACAGTTCTGAGAAAAATAAAATTCATTACACCAAATCAATCAGAGCGTCAGTGTGACACATTAAACAAAAACATTGACAGAGAAAAATGCTTCATCAAATCTGATAAAACAACATCGTACAAACCAAATATAATCAGTAAATATACATTTATTACATTAAATGATGTGAATCTTTCTGTAGAAAATCAAATGTTTATTCTACTCAGTGTGATTGACAGGAGAGATGATCAGAGGAGCAGAGTTTTTACCACCATCATTAAGATATGGACCAAAGTATGGGTAGAGTTTCTGAGTGAAGCAGCAGCCAGTAAAGGAGAAGATAAGAGCTGCAGCATCAACGTCATAAAAGGAGACCAGACCCTCCTCATAATCCACAAACACCCCCACCTTCTCAGGCCGACACTTCAGAGAGAGACGGACTGGAGGGTCAGCACAAGCACTGTACTCATTTTTATTCCTCAACCATATCGTCCAGTAACCATTCTGAGGAGTCAGTGTGATTTGTCCCTTCCTGTTGATCGACTCTCTGGCCACTCCTAAATCCCAGTCAGTCTTCTCTTTAACTTGAACCTCATAATAAAATCTTCCTGAAGAGAAACTCTGCTTTGCTAAGACACAGGTACAAGTATCAAATCTCTCTGGGTTGTCTGGGAGATTCTTCTTTACATCACCATGTTTAACTTGTTTTCCATCATCAGACAGGATGAGTTTAGGATGTGCTGTATCAGGATCGAGTGTCACATCCACTGCATACTGCTGGACCCTCTTCAGCTCGGCCTTCTTCATCTGTTTACTGAGCGTCTCCTCCAGCTGATTCACAGCTCTCACCACAGTCCCCTCATATGAAGGTGGACGGACGCTGACTCCTGTCCAGTCCTTGGTGGGTGGAGCAGCGTTCAGTGATGGGAAGCTTTGGAAGAAGTCGACAAGGTTCTCTTTAGAACTTGAGAGCTTCTTCACCTCAGAGCTTCTCTTCTCCAGCTCAGAGATTTCCTGTTCCAGCTCTTTGATGAAGCCTTCAGCCTGTTTCTCTGTCTCTCTCTGCTTCTCTTTGATGGTGTCGATGAGCTCGGCCTGGCTTCTCTCAACAGACTCCTTCAGAGCGGTGAAGACCTGAACACCAGCTGCTATCTCTCTGTCTGCATCTTTCTTACTGAGCTCCACTGAGTGCTTCATCTCCTCAATCTTCAGTCGTCTCTTCTGGATCATCTGCTGAATTTCAGCGTCTCTCTTCCCCAGCTCGGCCTTCTTTCCTTCATATTCTTCTTTCAGAGGAACAACAGAATGTCCCTGGTGGTCTGAATAGGTGCAGAGCATGCAGACACACATCTGGTCGGTCTTACAGAACAGCTCCAGCAGTTTATCGTGCTTCGTACACATCCTGCCTTCCAGGTTCTCCACAGGGTCGATCAGCTGATGTCTTTTCAGCTGTTTAGCTGTCAGATGAGGCTCCAGGTGAGTCTCACAGTAGGAGGCCAGACACACCAGGCAGGACTTCAGGGCCTTCAGTTTGGTTCCAGTGCAGACGTCACAGGGAACTTCTCCTGGTTTGGAAACTTGTTGCTCTGAGCTGCTGCTGCTGGCTTTCTGTTGAGCTGACTGTCTGAACTGAGCAGCCATCTCAGAGATGAACGTGTTGACCTCCAGTTCAGGTCTGGTGTTGAAAGTCTTTTCACAGTTGGGACACTGACACTTGACATTTTTATCCCAGTGTATAGTGATGCAGGTTTTACAGAAGTTGTGTCCACATGGTGTGGTGACTGGATCAGTGAACACATCCAGACAGATGGAGCACAGAAACTGATCTTCAGTCAGCAGACAGCTGGCAGCGGACATGTTTACAGTCTGAGGATGAAAAGAGAGAAAAAGAAAACTGTAATTAGATATCTCTTGAATAAGGGTTTCATAAACTATTTCTCCTGTACTATAAGTTGAGTAATATTCAGTTGTTGTACTCCACCCAGCTGATGTACAAAGTTAGTCAGAAGTTGTTTAAACTCAAGTAAGTGCTGAGATAGTCATTGAGTTTGCGCGCTGCATGTGAATGCTTGAAGCTTGATGTCATTATTAAAACATGAGCAAACTTTAACCGCCACATGTTTATGTAACAAAAGTAGATACATTAAGACCAGTGTTACATCCCCATAAGGCCAGCGGATGAAGGGAGTAACATAGTTAAAATAAAACCGGGTGTAAAGGAGGGAAAAAAAACAGCAGGTAATAGTAAATCAAAAACTACTTAATTTGCGGCAACGAAAAACACTAATCAACCAAGATTGCTCTTGTCATAAGAGAACAGTGCAGGCTGTAGCTCAGTCTCTCTAAATCCTGCACATCAAGGCTGCCCCAGCCGACTGACATCAGCAACACCTTATACCACTCGGCCTGAGTGGCAAGTAGACTCAGGTGTGGCGCTCCACACACTGGCAAGGAGGAGGGGGGAGTACCAGGGTGGCACCTGAATAGAACAAACAAACACAACACAAACACACCCACAGCACTGGGGCTGTAACAACCAGCTAAAGATAGAAAATAAACAAACAGAGAGAAGCAGGAGGAGGTGGTGGTGGTATTGTGGATTCTAATATTGATGTCAGTGCAGTCAAACTCACTTCAACATTGTTAAAGCCTTGAAGTGATTTTTATTGATAGCAGTTTCAATTCAAGTGTAAGAACACAAACCAAATCTCCTCATCCACTATTTTGTTTGTAAAATTACAGTTGTCATACATCGTTTATTTAATAACAGCTTCATTACTCAATTATCATTTGTTTAAACAGTTTTTAATTATTTATAGTTATAAATAGCTCTGAGTGGAACTTCCTGTCTGTGTAGAGCTCAGGTTTTGTGTTAATACAGATTTCTGAAACACAGTGAATATTATCAGCTGTACAAAGGCACACAGCATGTAGCTGCAGACACATTAAAGTAGTGAGGACAGGGTTATAAGTTCAACGGTTCTTACTTACGTGTTTAACAGTTATATAAGTTGTAAAAGAGTGACTTTGTTCCTTTATCAGCAATAAAATACACTGTTGGAGAATCCAAAGGTCATCTAAGGTAGGCTAGGTAGCCTTTAGCAGACTAGTTTGTCTGTGTTTGTGTTTGTCGTTGTAATGGTTGGATTTAGCTGCGGCCCTTTACAGTAAATGTATGTGGTATAACAACTTGAAGTAATAAGATGTTGGGGTATCAAGACTGATGTTTTAATTTTCAGAGACAGATCGGTAAAAGTGGTGAATTAGCTGAAGCTAAAGCTAGCTGTGACTGTTTTCTATCTAACTTCATCCAGAGTTCAGTCACTGTGGTTTGATTTGGACCTGTTTTGTAATTCTGGCAAAATGTACATGTTGAAATTGGTACATTTTAACCCTAACCCTAAAAATGGTAATACAGGTGAAACAAAGTCAGATACTGGTTTTAACTCAGCTCAACCAAATCTTTCTGCAGTTTGTCTTTGTGTGGTCGTGTACTCACCAGTGTTTGTCAGAGATTTGTCATTTTTGTTGAGAAAAACCAGATGGATTCAGTTGACGTTTTCTTCAGAGAGAAACACAGAGACTCGTCTCGACTGCAGCTCTGCTGTAATTTGAGGAAATGCTTCATTAATTTTTTTTTATCTCACAGTTGCTCCACCTCTCAGTGCAGCTCTGTGGTTTTATTGCCTTATTGTAAAATACCTTGACACAGATTTGAAACAAGATGAGAATTACATTTTAGTTTATTCCTCTTTTTTTCGAAAAATGGAAGTATACAGCAGCCAAAAGAACATAAATAGACAACATAATAAAGGAGGTGAGTGGAAGATATTCAAGAACATACTGACAGATCTCTAACTATCACATTTACAGGAGACAAAAGTGAAGAAAAACTGAGACAGAAAAGTTTTGTCACGGGGCCACGAGCAGGCTTCTCTGTGATATGGAGGCTAAAATACTTCTTTGAAAGAAATCTTAAGTGAAAATAAATATGTGTATTTTATGAGAAGCTCCTCCATGAAAGAGAGAAGTCGGCCTTCACTGATTTCCACCACTGGGAAAATCCACAGTGTGTCTAAGAAAACACGGGATTTATGATTATCACTTTTATGTATATGCATGCACTTTTATTAAATTGCATTCATGTCATTAGGTTCAGCATCAGACTGGTGATACAGTCATTTATCAGGAGGGCTGCTGTGGATTTATTGCAGTGTGTGTTAATGGTGTGTCTGTGTAAGTGTTTATTCTTATTATTTTTACTGTGAATATTGTCGCTGAGATCAGGTCCTTTCATTGTAAACTATGAAGTCCTGCCTGTCGCCGTCTTTTTCATTTTTCATTGTTGGAGGATTTTACAGGTGAAAACTTGAAACTCTCTTTCGAGGCTCAAATTGAGTCAAGTCTTAGTGGAGTTCAGTCTGGAGTCCTCTTGTTTTTACATCACTAAGACGTGTGTGTTAAAAGGTGAAAACATCTCAGACTGGGCAGAGAGTCAGCTGCTCACATATTAGTCATAGATAATCTATATGTGTTGGAAAGGCTGGCAGTGACACCTAGTGGACCAAAACAGGAGTTGCACACAAACAGTGTTTTCTCACTCAGTCACTGCAGCAACAGAAGAGGAGTGGATGGTTCAGGGACAGTTTTGTGTTTATTGTTGTGTGTTCATGAAAACATTGTGCTGAAGTTTTCCTCATTGAGAACATATTCTGTTTGTGGTGCAGTTTATTGCACCATGTTACTGTTCATTGTTTGTGGTTGATCGTCACGATGCAGCAGCTGATTAGCAGACCCACTTTGTGAGCCTCGTGTTGGCGCCAGTTTGTGTCGATCATCAGCTGCATAAGTGACATTTTTCTGCTATAATTTAGCTCCTGTGTTGCTTTAAAGTTAATATTTTAAGCTTTGTGATCATTAGTCATCATTATAGTCAATGTTTATTGTCTCATGTATCACCCTAACATTCAAGTGACAGAGCTAAGAATCTCATTTTCAAATTAATTTTAAACACCAACATGTTACAATTAGTGATTGGAAAGGTGAGGACCCAAATACAAAACACCAGGGAGGCAGGCAGGATTCAGAACAAAAGGTGAGCTTCATTTCACAAAAAACTGTGTAAACCAAAAACCAAGAATCCGAAAACAACCAAGAGGTGTAAATTTAAAAAATACAAAGTAGAAACTCAAAAGCAAAACTTCAAAATAAAACCGGAAATCACACAGACACAAACAGAATCATGACACCAAAAAGTTCAAAAAGAGACCACAACACTGTTGTGTTTTGCTTCCGGTGTGGTGCCAGAAAGTGATCGTCCACCAGAAACTGACTTCCGTCCGCGGGACTGAGCGTGCGGCCGGTTAAAGCTGTATCGCCCAGTTTATATACGTCCATACAGTCATAACTACACAAACAAAGAACTTTATGTCCGTGGGTTATGTTTGAAATAAAGAATTGATCTCTATTGCAATTATCCTTATGACTGTCCATTAATTTCCCTGCTCTGTGCTCTAGATTATAACTAATCCAGTCCTTTTTACCTGTTGAAATACCTTTAAAGGGCCAATACAACTCATAAAAGGCTGTATTTCACCTGCCAAAAAGTGATTACACCTCCTACCTTGTGACTGAAAGGTTATTTCTGCATCATAATCACTTGATTTCACTCTTGGTGGTTATATTTGACAGATCATAACCAATCCAGTCCTTTTTACCTGTTGAAATACCTTTAAAGGGCTAATACAACTCATAAAAGGCAGTATTTCACCTGCCAAAAAGTGATTACAGCTCCTGCCTTGTGACTGAAAGGTTGTTTCTGCATCAAAATGACTTGATTTCACTCTTGTTGGTTATATTTGACAGATTATAACCAATCCAGTCCTTTTTACCTGTTGAAATACCTTTAAAAGGGCATAAATGGCTGTATTTCAACCTGTAAAGGTATTTGTGAGTTGTATTGAAGGTATTTCAACAGGTGAAAAGGACTGGATTGGTTATTTAGGGCACGGAGCAGGTAAAATAATGAACAGTCATAACGATAACTGCAATAGAGATCAATTCTTTATTTTATACATAACCCATCTGTAAATCATGTTAATAACAGTCTAGTTTCCTAATATAGGCCTAATAAAGGATATCAGACAAACAACACATAATATCACTGTGAGCAACACTATTGCCTCTGATCATTTAAATGTCATTCCCTGATTATGATATAAACTGCAAACACTTTGGCCACAATTGTGATTATTATATAACCAAGGACATAAAGATTTTTGTATGTGTAGTTATGACTGTTTGATCAAATAAAAACAGCTGTAAAAAAAAAAACAGCTCTCATAATGACATCACTGAGACAAAAAATGAGCAAAGTCTGCAAATCAAAATAAGACACAGCAACTGGCAGAGAGTCTGCTTTCTCTTCTTTTAGCAGTGAAGTGAAACACTGCATGACAGAATATTATAGACACTAATTTTATTGTGTAAATTTGCAAATCAAGAAAGCCTCAATTTGTCGTAATTTAAGTAAAATCTCATCTAGTTTTGTGTTAAAGCGCTCCGTGAACTACATCGTCTCGCTCAACACACGTCACCAACAACAACATGGCCGCCAACTCGGTACAGAAAAAGTTGTAAAAAGATGAAAATCACAATAAATCTGATCATATTGACAACTGTAGTTATGTGTCTTAACTACAGTTACAGTCTTATATTTAATTAGTTTAATGACAGACTGCAACTTTCCCAAGTTGATAAAATATCTTTTAATTTGACAAACATCATATTTGTAGTTCACGTCAAAATCCAGAGGGGATGTAAATAGTATTTGTTTTTCTCCGACACTACCATACAAAGTTTTTTCTGAAAAAGAGGTCCCATGAGGCAAAAAGGAAGGCAGACGGACTCTTTAATTTTAGAAGTAAATGTTGCTTCTCTGTTGTCTAATATAAAGTGGTGCAGTAATTACTTCTAAAACCAAGTAATTTAAAAAAAGAAATGAAATCATAATAAATCATTACGTCATTGAATCTCGCTTCAGGGCCACCACACTAACACCCAACATGAAGAAATCCAGAAGAGTCCAGAAAATGAAAAAAACCCACTTCAGACAGTCGGTTACTGAATCAAACACTAAACAGACTGTGATCCAACTGATCCGTCTGCACTTCACTGCTGCTCTCCAAAGTGCTGAGCAGCTTTTTTCATCAGCTGAAAACAATTAAAAACATTTTTTTGATGAAGGCACAAAAAATCTTTACTTTTCATCATTTTATGAACAAAATAAAGTAAAATACAATTACGTTTGTCTTATGCATAAAATATTCTTCAGCAATTTGTTAATGAATAAAAATATTTAAAGAACCAAAAATGCTGATTATTTTTGAATACTTTGTTTCTGATGATTTAACAGTTCTGAGAAAAATAAAATTCATTATATCATATCAATCAGAGCGTCAGTGTGACACATTAAACAAAAACATTGACAGAGAAAAATGCTTCATCAAAATCTGATAAAACAACAATGTACAAACCAAATATAATCAGTAAATATACATTTATTACATTAAATGATGTGAATCTTTCTGCAGAAGATCAAATGTTTGTTCTACTCAGTGTGATTGACAGGAGAGATGATCAGAGGAGCAGAGTTTTTACCACCATCATTAGGACATGGACAGAAGAATGGGTAGAGTTTCTGAGTGAAGCTGCAGCCAGTAAAGGAGAAGATAAGAGCTGCAGCATCAACGTCATAAAAGGAGACCAGACCCTCCTCATAATCCACAAACACCCCCACCTTCTCAGGCTGACACTTCAGAGAGAGACGGACTGCAGGGCCAGCACCAGCATAGTACTCATTTTTATTCCTCAACCATATCGTCCAGTAACCATCCTGAGGAGACAGTGTGATGTATCCCTTCCTGTTGATCGACTCTCTGGCCACTCCTAAATCCCACTTAGTCTTCTCTTTAACTTGAACCTCATAATAAAATCTTCCTGAAGAGAAACTCTGCTTTGCTAAGACATTAGCACAAGTATCAAATCTCTCTGGGTTGTCTGGGAGATTCTTCTTTACATCACCACATTTAACTTGTTTTCCATCATCAGACAGGATGAGGTAGGGATGTGCTGTATCAGGATCGAGTGTCACATCCACTGCATACTGCTGGACCCTCTTCAGCTCTGCCTTCTTCATCTGTTTACTTAACGTCTCCTCCAGCTGATTCACAGCTCTCACCACAGTCCCCTCATATGAAGGTGGACGGACGCTGACTCCTGTCCAGTCCTTGGTGGGTGGAGCAGTGTTCAGTGATGGAGAGCTCTGGAAGAAGTCGAACAGTTTCTCTTTAGAACTTGAGAGCTTCTTCACCTCAGAGCTTCTCTTCTGCAGCTCAGAGATTTCCTGTTCCAGCTCTTTGATGAAGCCTTCAGCCTGTTTCTCTGTCTCTCTCAGCTTCTCTTTGATGGTGTCGATGAGCTCGGCCTGGCTTCTCTCAACAGACTCCTTCAGAGCGGTGAAGACCTGAACACCAGCTGCTATCTCTCTGTCTGCATCTTTCTTACTGAGCTCCACTGAGCGCTTCATCTCCTGAATCTTCATTCGTCTCTTCTGGATCATCTGCTGAATTTCAGCGTCTCTCTTCTCTAGCTCGGCCTTCTTTCCTTCATGTTCTTCTTTCAGAGGAACAACATCATGTGTCTTGTGGTCTAAAACAGTGCAGAGCATGCAGACACACATCTGGTCGGTCTTACAGAACAGCTCCAGCAGTTTATCGTGCTTCGTACACATCCTGCCTTCCAGGTTCTCCACAGGGTCGATCAGCTGATGTCTTTTCAGGCCTGACATTGTCAGATGAGGCTCCAGGTGAGTCTCACAGTAGGAGGCCAGACACACCAGGCAGGACTTCAGGGCCTTCAGTTTGGTTCTAGTGCAGATGTCACAGGGAACTTCTCCTGGTTTGGAAACTTGTTGCTCTGAGCTGCTGCTGCTGGCTTTCTGTTGAGCTGACTGTCTGAACTGAGCAGCCATCTTAGAGATGAACGTGTTGACCTGCAGCTCAGGTCTGGTGTTGAAAGTCTTTTTACAGTTGGGACACTGACACTTGACATTTTTATCCCAGTGTATAGTGATGCAGGTTTTACAGAAGTTGTGTCCACATGGTATGGTGACTGGATCAGTGAACACATCCAGACAGATGGAGCACAGAAACTCATCTTCAGTCAGCAGACAGCTGGCAGCAGACATGTTTACAGTCTGAGGATGGAAAGTGAGAAAAAGAAAACTGTAATTAGATATCTCTTCATTAAGTGTTCAATAAACTATTACTCCTTTAATGTAATGAGAGTCATGATGAGCTCTGACAGGTAAAAATGTGTCCTGGATACACCTCTGAGTGGAACTTCCTGTCTGAGTACAGTTCAGGTTTTGTGTTACAGGTAATACCGGTTTCTGAAACACAGTAAATATTATCAGCTGCACAAAGACACAGAGCAGAAACAGTAAAGTTGAAAGGACAGGGTTATAAGTTCATGGCTTCTTTCTTAAGTGTTTAACAGCTATGAAGTTGTAAAGCAGCCATTCTGTGCCTTTTGAAGGCAATAAAATACACTGTCAGATAACATGAGACACTGTGCTCTGAGCTAGGCTAGTTAGCCTTTAGCAGACTAGTTTATCTGTGTTTGTCTTTGTTACGGTTGGATTGAGCTGCTGTGCTTTACAGTAAAGGTATGTGGTTTAACAAACTCAATTAACATCAGATATCAAGCATGATGTTTTAATATCAGGAGAAAGATCAGTCAAAGTGGGTAAATTAGCTGAAGCTAAAGCTAGCTGTGACTGTGTCCTATCTAACTTCATCCAGAGTTCAATCACTGTGGTTTGATTTCGACCTGTTTTGTAGTTCTGACAAAATGTACATGTTGAAATTGGCCGTGTACTCACCAGTGTTTGTCAGAGATTCTGCTGTTGTGTTGAGAAAGTTTTCTTCAGAGAGAAACACAGAGACTCGTCTGGACTGCAGCTCTGCTGTCACTCAAACTTTCACTTTCATATGAAGACATGTGACTTGCAGTTTTTTCTCTCTCAGCTGCTCCTCCTCTCAGTGCAGCTCTGTGATTTTATTGACTCACTGTGAAATAACCTTGACACAGATTTGAAACAAATCAGTGTTGAAAGCAAGACATTTGACTTTAAGTTTATTCCTCTTTTTTTCTACAATGGAAGTAAACAGCAGCCAACAGAACATATCATTACAAATAGACAACATAAGAAAAGAAATCTTTGGTGAAAAATGAAATTGTGTATTTTATACAAACCTCCTCATTAGAGCGAGAAGTCGACCTCAATTGATTTCCACCACTGCGATAATCCACAGTGTGTCTAAGAAAACACAGGAGATTTATGATTATCACTTTTATTTCTATGCGTGAATTTTTTAATTTCAAAGCTTAAACATTTTAAAGAGATTAAGAGTTTAATTATTAAACTTCTGCATTCATGTCATTAGTTTCAGTGTCAGACTGGTGATACAGTCATTTATGAACAGGGCTGCTGTGGATTTATTGCAGTGTGTGTTAATGGTGTGTCTGTGTCAGTGTTTATTCTTATTATTTTTACTGTGAATATTGTTGCTGAGATCAGGTCCTTTCATTGTAAACTATGAAGTCCTGCCTGTCCCCGTCTTTTTCATTTTTCATTGTTGGAGGACTTGAAACTCTCTTTCGAGGCTCAAATTGAGTCAAGTCTTGGTGGAGTTCAGTCTGGAGTCCTCTTGTTTTTACATCACTAAGACGTGTGTGTTAAAAGGTGAAAACATCTCAGACTGGGCAGAGAGTCAGCTGCTTACATGTTAGTCATAGATAATCTATATGTGTTGGAAAGGCTGGCAGTGACACCTAGTGGACCAAAACAGGAGTTGCACACAAACAGTGTTTTCTCACTCAGTCACTGCAGCAACAGAAGAGGAGTGGATGGTTCAGGGACAGTTTTGTGTTTCTGTTGTGTGTTCATGAAAACATTGTGCTGAAGTTAGCAGACCCACTTTGTGAGCCTCGTGTTGGAGCCAGTTTGTGTCGATCATCAGCTGCTTAAGTTACATTTTTCTGCTATAATTTAGCTCCTGTGTTGCTTTAAAGTTAATATTTTAAGCTTTGTGATCATTAGTCAACACTAAATTGAATGTTTATTGTCTCATGTATCACCCTAACATTCAAGTGACAGAGCTAAGAATCTAATTTTCAAATTAATTTTCAACACCAACATTTTACAATTAGTCGTTGAAAAGGTGAGGACCCAAATACAAAACACCAGGGAGGCAGGCAGGATTAAGAACAAAAGATGAGCCTCATTTCACAAAAAACTGAGTAAACCAAAAACCAAGAATCCAAAAACAACCAAGAGGCGTAAATCTAAAAAATACAAAGTACAAAACAAAACAGCAAAACTTCAAAATAAAACCGGAAATCACACAGACACAAACAGAATCATGACACCAAAAAGTTCAAAAAGAGACCACAACACTGTTGTGTTTTGCTTCTGGTGTGGTGCCAGAAAGTGATCGTCCACCAGAAACTATCTTCCGTCCGCGGGTCTGAGCGTGCGGCCGGTTAAAGCTGTATCGCCCAGTTTATATACGTCCATACAGTCATAACTACACAAACAAAGAACTTTATGTCCATGGGTTATGTTTGAAATAAAGAATTGATCTCTATTGCAATTATCCTTATGACTGTCCATTAATTTACCTGCTCTGTGCTCTAGATTATAACTAATCCAGTCCTTTTTACCTGTTGAAATACCTTTAAAGGGCCAATACAACTAATAAAAGGCTGTATTTCACCTGCCAGAAAGTGATTGCAGCTCCTACCTTGTGACTGAAAGGTTGTTTCTGCATCAAAATTACTTGATTTCACTCTTGATGGTTCTATTTGACAGATTATAGCTCACTCACTCCTTTATACCTGTTAAAATACCTTTAAAGGGCCAGTACAACTAATAAAAGGCTGTATTTCACCTGCCAAAAAGTGATTGCACCTCCTACCTTGTGACTGAAAGGTTATTTCTGCATCATATTCACTTAATTTCACTCTTGGTGATTATATTTGACAGATTATAACCAATCCAGTCCTTTTTACCTATTGAAATAATGTTAAAGGGCCAATACAACTCATAAAAGGCAGTATTTCACCTGCCAAAAAGTGATTGCACCTCCTACCTTGTGACTGAAAGGTTATTTCTGCATCATATTCACTTGATTTCACTCCTGGTGGTTATATTTGACAGATTATAACCAATCTAGTCCTTTTTACTTGTTGAAATACCTTTAAAGGGCCAATGCAACTCATAAAAGGCAGTATTTCACCTGCCAAAAAGTGATTACAGCTCCTGCCTTGTGACCGAACGGTTGTTTCTGCATCAAAATGACTTGATTTCACTCTTGTTGGTTATATTTGACAGATTATAACCAATCCAGTCCTTTTTACCTGTTGAAATACCTTTAAAAGGGCATAAATGGCTGTATTTCAACCTGTAAAGGTATTTGTGAGTTGTATTGAAGGTATTTCAACAGGTGAAAAGGACTGGATTGGTTATAATCTAGGGCACAGAGCAGGTAAAATAATGAACAGTCATAAGGATAACTGCAATAGAGATCAATTCTTTATTTTATACATAACCCATCTGTAAATCATGTTAATAACAGTCTAGTTTCCTAATATAGGCCTAATAAAGGATATCAGACAAACAACACATAATATCACTGTAAACAACACTATTGCCTCTGATCATTTAAATGTCATTCCCTGATTATGATATAAACTGCAAACACTTTGGCCACAATTGTGATTATTATATAACCAAGGACATAAAGATTTTTGTATGTGTAGTTATGACTGTTTGATCAGATAAAAACAGCTGTAAAAAAAAACAGCTCTGATAATGACATCACTGAGACAAAAAATGAGCAAAGTCTGCAAATCAAAATAAGACACAGCAACTGGCAGAGAGTCTGCTTTCTCTTCTTTTAGCAGTGAAGTGAAACACTGCATGACAGAATATTATAGACACTCATTTTATCGTGTAAATTTGCAAATCAAGAAAGCCTCAATTTGTCGTGATGTAAGTAAAATCTCATCTAGTTTTGTGTTAAAGCGCTCAATGAACTACATCGTCTCGCTCAACACACGTCACCAACAACAACATGGCCGCCAACTCGGTACAGAAAAAGTTGTAAAAAGATGAAAATCACAATAAATCTGTTCATATTGACAACTGTAGTTATGTGTCTTAACTACAGTTACACTCTTATATTTAATTAGTTTAATGACAGACTGCAACTTTCCCAAGTTCATAAAACATCTTTTAATTTGACAAACATCATATTTGTAGTTCACGTCAAAATTCAGAGGGGATGTAAATAGTATTTGTTTTTCTCCGACACTACCATACAAAGTTTTTTCTGAAAAAAAATCCCATGAGGCAAAAAGGAAGGCAGACGAACTTCAGCTTCCTTTATTTTAGAAGTATTCATTAAATTTTGCTTCTTTCTTATCGAATATAAAGTGGTGCAGTGATTACTTCTAAAACCAAGGAACTTCAAAAAAAGAAATGAAATCATAATAAATCATTACGTCATTGAATCTCGCTTTAGGGCCACCACACTAACACCCAACATGAAGAAATCCAGAAGAGTCCAGAAAATGAAAAAAACCCACTTCAGACAGTCGGTTACTGAATCAAACACTAAACAGACTGTGATCCAACTGATCCGTCTGCACTTCACTGCTGCTCTCCAAAGTGTTGAGCAGCTTTTTTCATCAGCTGAAAACAATTAAAACATTTTTTTGATGAAGGCACAAAAAATCTTTACTTTTCATCATTTATGAATTAAAATTACGTTTGTCTTATACATGAAATGTTCTTCAGCAATTTGTTAATGAATACAAATATTTAAAGAACCAAAAATGCTGATTATTTTTAAATACTTTGTTTCTGATGATTTAACAGAAAAAATGAAGTTAATTACATCATATCAATGAGAGTGATACTATGACACATTAAACAAAAACATTGACAGAGAAAAAGGGGTAAAAATATAATCAGTGAATATACATTTATTACATTAAATGATGTGAATCTTTCTGTAGAAAATCAAATGTTTGTTCTACTCAGTGTGATTGACAGGAGAGATGATCAGAGGAGCAGAGTTTTTACCACCATCATTAGGATATGGACTGAAGTATGGGTAGAGTTTCTGAGTGAAGCAGCAGCCAGTAAAGGAGAAGATAAGAGCTGCAGCATCAACGTCATAAAAGGAGACCAGACCCTCCTCATAATCCACAAACACCCCCACCTTCTCAGGCTGAGACTTCAGAGAGAGACGGACTGAAGGGTCAGCACCAGCCTCGTACTCATTTTTATTCCTCAAACATATCGTCCAGTAACCATCCTGAGGAGACAGTGTGATTTGTCCCTTCCTGTTGATCGACTCTCTGGCCACTCCTAAATCCCACTCAGTCTTCTCTTTAACTTGAACCTCATAATAAAATCTTCCTGAAGAGAAACTCTGCTTTGCTAAGACATTAGCACATTTATCAAATCTCTCTGGGTTGTCTGGGAGATTCTTCGTTACATCACCACAGTTTACTTGTTTTCCATCATCAGACAGGATGAGCCAGGGATGTGCTGTATCAGGATCGAGTGTCACATCCACTGCATACTGCTGGACCCTCTTCAGCTCGGCCTCAAACAGCTTCTTCATCTGTTTACTGAGCGTCTCCTCCAGCTGATTCACAGCTCTCACCACAGTCCCCTCATATGAAGGTGGACGGACGCTGACTCCTGTCCAGTCCTTGGTGGGTGGAGCAGCGTTCAGTGATGGGAAACTTTGGAGGAGGTGGAGGTGGTCTTCAGACTGTGAGAGCTTCTCCACCTCAGAGCTTCTCTTCTCCAGCTCAGAGATTTCCTGTTCCAGCTCTTTGATGAAGCCTTCAGCCTGTTTCTCTGTCTCTCTCTGCTTCTCTTTGATGGTGTCGATGAGCTCGGCCTGGCTTCTCTCAACAGACTCCTTCAGAGCGCTGAAGACCTGAACACCAGCTGCTATCTCTCTGTCTGCATCTTTCTTACTGAGCTCCACTGAGCACTTCATCTCCTCAATCTTCAGTCGTCTCTTCTGGATCATCTGCTGAATTTCAGCGTCTCTCTTCCCCAGCTCGGCCTTCTTTCCTTCATATCCTTCTTTCAGAGGAACAACATCATGTGTCTTGTGATCTAAAACAGAGCAGAGCATGCAGACACACATCTGGTCAGTCTTACAGAACAGCTCCAGCAGTTTATCGTGCTTCGTACAGATACTGCCTTCCAGGTTCTCCACAGGGTCGATCAGCTGATGTCTTTTCAGGCCTGACATTTTCAGATGAGGCTCCAGGTGAGTCTCACAGTAGGAGACCAGACACACCAGGCAGGACTTCAGGGCCTTCAGTTTGGTTCCAGTGCAGACGTCACAGGGAACTTCTCCTGGTTTGGAAACTTGTTGCTCTGAGCTGCTGCTGCTGCTGGCTTTCTGTTGAGCTGACTGTCTGAACTGAGCAGCCATCTTAGAGATGAACGTGTTGACCTTCAGTTCAGGTCTAATGTTGAAAACCTCTTTACAGTTGGGACACTGACACTTAACATTTTTATCCCAGTGTATAGTGATGCAGGTTTTACAGAAGTTGTGTCCACATGGTATGGTGACTGGATCAGTGAACACATCCAGACAGATGGAGCACAGAAACTCATCTTCAGTCAGCAGACAGCTGGCAGCAGACATGTTTACAGTCTGAGGATGAAAAGTGAGAAGACGAAAACTGTAATTAGATATCTCCTGATTAAATGTTTCATAAACTATTACTCCTCTCATGTAATTAGTGTCTCTGACAGGTAAAAATGTGTCCTGGATACACCTCTGAGTGGAACTTCCTGTCTGAGTACAGTTCAGGTTTTGTGTTACAGGTCATACCGGTTTCTGAAACGCAGTAAATATTATCAGCTGTACAAAGACACAGAGCAGAAACAGTAAAGTTGTAAGGACAGGGTTATACATTTGAGGCTTCTTACTTAAGTGTTTAACAGCTATAGAAGTTGTAAATCAGCCATTTTGTGCCTTTTATACGCAATAAAATACACCTTCAGGTAACATCAGACCCTGTGCTCTGAGCTAGGCTAGTTAGCCTTTAGCAGACTAATTTATCTGTGTTTGTCTTTGTTACGGATGGATTGAGCTGCTGTGCTTTACAGTAAAGGTATGTGGTTTAACAAACTCAATTAATATCGGGTATCAAGCATGATGTTTTAATATCAGGAGACAGATCAGTCAAAGTGGGTAAATCAGCTGAAGCTAAAACTAGCTGTGACTGTGTCCTATCTAACTTCATCCAGAGTTCAGTCACTGTGGTTTGATTTGGACCTGTTTTGTAGTTCTGACAAAATGTACATGTTGAAATTGGCCGTGTACTCACCAGTGTTTGTCAGAGATTCTGCTGTTGTGTTGAGAAAGTTTTCTTCAGAGAGAAACACGGAGACTCGTCTGGACTGCAGCTCTGCTGCCACTCAAACTTTCACTTTCACTTTTGAGGAAATGTGACTCCTAGTTTTTTTTTTCTCTCTCAGCTGCTCCTCCTCTCAGTGCAGCTCTGTGGTTTTATTGCCTCACTGTGAAATAACCTTGATACAGATTTGAAACAAGTTGATATTTGACTTTTTGTTTATTCCTCTTTTTCTACAATGGAAGTATACAGCAGCCAACACATATGAGTACAAATAGACAATACAAGGAGTGAAACATTAAATTATGTATTTTATACAAAGCTCCTCCATTAGAGAGAGAAGTCGGCCTTAACTAATTTCCACCACTGGGAAAATCTACAGTGTGTCTCAGAAAACACAGGGGATTAATAATTAACACTTTTACTCCACTAGAGGGCGTCCTTACTGTGAAATCTAACTGTTACTCTGTCTGATGACAGTGACAAGTTTTTGTGTGTTTTGTGTTTTTTAGCTCCATCCAGAACCAGCAAATTTTACTTAAAAACATTTTTATTTAAAAATGATTTAGAATTTATACTTTCTACTTGAACCAGACTATAGTTGTTGTCTTTATCTTGACCCAAGAAATGAGAAAAAATACAGGTTGCTGAAATTTCAAAATGTTTAGAAAAGCTTTAAAGTTGAAATGTTTTTAATCCTTTTAAACCTAATTTATTTAATTTTAATATATTTTTTTTCAAATGAACAAACCCTTTGGCCTTGTTCTGGCTCTATATTGATCTGACTCTATAAATGTGTTAGTGTAGTTCGATGCATTTAGGAAATTTTGCAAAAAGAGGATTTCCTGCTCACAGAATTTGTGCCATGATAGACGGTTTATCTCCAAATTGCAGTGAGGTGTGCAAAATGTCTCCAGATGATTCCAGCTCAGCTCCTCCAATCACTGACCTTTGACCTTCCTACTAACCTCTTAGCTTGTTAGCTCATCTTGCTTTCACGGCCATCACATTTTAACGTAACGTCCTTGCTCATCGCCCCAACACGCGCTGCATACACCAACAGGTAAACTGTGACGGGTGATTTGGATGTTTTAAATGTATTCTGGTGTCACACTGCACTCGTCCTTGCAATTGTAACTGACATTTCTGATATTTCCCACAGCAAGTGAATGCAGCATCAGCAGCCAATGAGCATCCGACAAAGAAGGGGGCTGGGACCACGGATGGATTAAATTCATCTTCTGAAACCAAACTTGTTCATCACGACCTCTCTGTCATCCAGCGGACAACCAGAACGTACAATGTTCTGTCTTTAAAATAAAAGCATGTAAAAGTATTAAAGGAGAGAGAAACAAACTTTGATTGGTTTTTATATCGTATGCTACTTTATATTTATTAAAAAACAGACATAAAACGCAACACATAAGCACAAACAAGTCAAATAAGACAACCACTACTCCAGACCATGGCAGGTTGATGGCATATGAAAACATAGCGCATATAAGGACAGTTAAACACGTAGAATATTAATGTAGCGCCCTGCTAATTTGTTTAAATGGGTTTATTACATTTATTTCAGTTGGTAAAGTGTTCTGATGTGGGCCTATAAATGTTTTGCTGCTGTTAATATTTGTATGGTTAATGTGGCGAGTGAAACAGAAATGTCTTATGTTTTGAAAGGCCTTTGAACGCCTCAGGTTTCTCTTTTTTGGGTTCTTATTTGTTTGGGCAGCTGTCAATCATTTTCTCTGTTGTTGGGGATTAACCTGTCGGATTGTTAGAGGGGCGGGACTAGAGGGAAAGCGAGGGAAATGAGGAGAGACAGATCCGCGGAGAGAAGAGGAAAGACGTTAAGTCCGAGCAAACTTTAAAATAACTTTATGAAACAGTATTATTTAAAATAACTTTATGAAACAGTATTATTTACCTTATCAACCGGGAGTTTATACAAGTGTTTGCTTATTTTGTTAAAAGTGTAACCGAGCGTGTTGTAGAAGTGAGGGCTCGTTACTGGCGCTAACTGAAGACAACGATGGGAATGTTTGCTAGCAGTTAGCATCGCCAGTTGCTAATGAGGAGACGCAGTGGACGAGGTTGGACATTGGACGTTGCCAGGAGCTGGTTCACGATGGAGAAGTCCGTGCAGGATGAAGCATCGGGGACAAGACCGAGCCTCGGGACGGGTCTCTGGTCACGTCGCTGCCTCTGGGAAGAAGTTCTGGAGGAAACTGCTGGATTGCTTTTCCTGGTTCTGGTGTGAGTATCCTGACCTGCGGGTTCAAGGTGGATTTCTATATGAGCTCCAGGATGCCTCCATCACAGGTACCAACAGAAACACTAACATTACTACTAGTATTTTGAAGGTTTCTAATGTTTTTGTATTTCTTGGTTATAAGATGATTAAAACCAAAGTAAATATAGGAGCCACAAGGTTTAGACATTAAAACTGCTTATTATTGCTAAATCCTTGTTGGAAGGTATTTTTCATGCTGATGATGTTTATATTGAATAAGAGCTAAAATTACAGTTAAAGTAAACTGCATGGGAAAATGAATGCTCAATAACAGTCTAGGTGCAATTAATAAACGAACCAGGCCTCTCTGCAATTTAGCCAGAGTCATTTTCAATGTGTGTTAATTACTGTAAAACGTCCCAAATTATACATTTTAGTAGCTTTCACCAGTTCACTCCCATGCAGTCTGATTCATAAAAGGGGTATTCATGAAAATCATAGAACAGATTTGAATGAGAGGGCGACATCAGGAAGTGGGAGAACTTTCTCCAAGCTAATTTTCCCCTGCAGGCCTACCTGAACACGGCTCAGGAAGCAGTATTTGATTATGCTTCTATCCAAGAAATCGCCAGAAAAGTGCCATCATACAAGTCCATATGTCGCAGTGCGTTAAAAGCTTAGTTGCAGTAATGTCCACATCTCAGTCACTGCGCCCGCCTGAGCTCCACACCTTCTGGATCAAACAACTTGATCAGTTATCGTATTGTGTCTTACAACATATCCTCTCTGAGTTGCACGCAAGTTTATCCATCAACATCCTTGCATTTGTCCATTATCAGTGGCTTCAGCTTGCCCGAATGCGGCCACAATCTCTTCAAAGTCCTAATACTGACAACTACACTGTGTTTATGAGCTGAAAGATACATTTGTCGAGGCAGTCATATTCAATGTTTGATCTCGTCTCAAATGATCGACTTTAATCTTAAAATGTCAGCTTTAGTCTTGAAGTGCATAATGAAAATAATAAAACTTCCCCCTGACATTATTTTCTCACCCCTGGTCCTAATACTCTTCTGTATGCTTCAGCATCAGACTGTAGTTCTTTATTAAGAGCAGGTCCTCATGTGGCCACAGGCTGCAGTTTGTTATGAACTCCACTAGAGGGCGTCCTCACATCTCACTTATTCTCTACAAACCAGTTGGACAGGTTTAGTTCACATCAGCTGCTCAAACCTTCAATAACACAACATCATCTTACACTACAACCTCTCTCACATGTGATCTGATCTGAGAACAGCTGATGGTGTTTTTAATCACATGATTTGGTCGTCATTAGAAACATCAGCTTCTGAAAACAATGAAAAACAAATGTACTGATTAAGGCAGAAAAAAATCTTTATTTTACTTTTCATCATTTTGAAAACAAAATGAGAGAAAATTAAATTACATTTGTCTTATCCATAAAATTTTCCGGCACGGGTTTGAGTCCTGGCCTCGGGCCCTTTGCTGCTGATCTAATCAAACATTAACAAGCGTTAATCTTAAGGGAACTAAAAGGTAGACAGATACGTATGAAAGACCAAGGCTAAGTTTTAATAAAAGCTCCGTGTTCACTTAAATTCAGCCTCAGAAAGTCAAAATTGTGAGAAAAGTTATTTCTAGTTATTCGATCAAAAAAATCATAATTAGGAGATTAAAAGTAGAAATTTAATTATTTGGTAAATGCCTTTTATCTCATCATCATGACTTTTTAATAGAATAACTAGGACTTATATCCTAATTGTGACTTTGTACCTCATACTTTTAAAAATGTTCCCTCATATCTATAGCTTTTATCTCATAACTACGACTTTTTATCTAATTATGACATTAATTTAATCATTTTATATTTTTCTCTCACATTTTCAACTTTTTCTCTAATATTTATAACTTTTTTCCTCATAATTATGATCTAAATTTGATATGATTAAAATTTAATCTAAATAACTAGGATTTATCGCTTAATTATTACCTTTATCTCATAATTATTGCTTTCACCTAAAATGTCCTCTAATATTTATGACTCAAAACTCATAACTACGACTTTAAAAAAAAAATCTACGCATGATTTTTTTATTTAATAATTTTTCTCTCATATTTATCCCTTTTTTTATGACTTAACATAATCTCTCTTCAGTTCCATGTAAGCCAATAGTTTATTCACATTTATGACTACAAACCCACTTGAATTGTGTCATGAGTCACACATGTGATGTTTGTCTATTTTAAAGATAATTTTCCAAATCAATAAAGTCTCAGTTTGTCAAAAGACAAATTAAATATAAGGCTGTGAAAATGTGTATTTATAAAGAATACACAGCCAACAGACGTTCAGCGACGTCTGTCGTTGACCGCTCACAATAACCTGTAACTTAAACATTATAGAGCTGCTCCTGTATATTAGCAGCTAACATAAGTAACCTACTCTCTTTTCACATAACTACAGATGTCACTATGAGCAGATTTATTGTGATTTTCACTTTTTTACTACCTTTTCTGTGCCGAGCTGGCGGCCATGTTGTCGTTGGTGACATGTGCTGAGTGAGACGATATGGTTCACTGAGCGCTTTAACACAAAACAACATGAGATTATACTTTATTTACCACAAGCTGAGACTTTATTGACTTGGAAAATTATCTTTTAAATTGACAAACATCATAAATGTGATTCATGACACAATTCAAGCGGGATCAATACATTTGTCTCTCTCCATTCCATCCCATACAACGTTTTTCTGAAATAAGGTTCCATGGGGTCCGAGGGAAGAGGCGAACTGAGTGCTGAAGACAT
Organism: Lagodon rhomboides; assembly: GCA_039737535.1. Lineage (NCBI taxonomy): Eukaryota > Metazoa > Chordata > Actinopteri > Spariformes > Sparidae > Lagodon > Lagodon rhomboides. Next base: position 70,672 of record JBBNBP010000435.1, read on the forward strand.
GCTTTAAAAAATTATTTTTCAAGTCAAGAAATTTGCAGTTTGTCATAATTTTAGTAAAATATCATGTAGTTTTGTGTTAAAGCGCTCAGTGAACTACATCGTCTCACTCAACACACGTCACCAACAACAACATGGCCGCCAACTCGGCACAGAATTGGTACTAAAAGAGATGAAAATCATAATAAGTCTGATCATATTGACAACTGTAGTTATGTGTCTTAACTACAGTTACAGTCTTATATTTAATTAGTTTAATGACAGACTGCAACTTTCCCAAGTTGATAAAATATCTTTTAATTTGACAAACATCATATTTGTAGTTCACGTCAAAATTCAGAGGGGATGTAAATAGTATTTGTTTTTCTCCGACACTACCATACAAAGTTTTTTCTGAAAAAGAGGTCCCATGAGGCAAAAACGAAGGCAGACGGACTCTTTAATTTTAGAAGTAAACGTTGCTTCTCTGTTGTCTAATATAAAGTGGTGCAGTAATTACTTCTAAAACCAAGTAATTTAAAAAAGAAATGAGGGTCATTACGTCATTGAATCTCGCTTTAGGGCCACCACACTAACACCCAACATGAAGAAATCCAGAAGAGTCCAGAAAATGAAAAAACCCACTTCAGACAGTCGGTTACTGAATCAAACACTAAACAGACTGCGATCCAACTGATCCGTCTGCACTTCACTGCTGCTCTCCAAAGTGCTGAGCAGCTTTTTTCATCAGCTGAAAACAATTAAAACATTTTTTTGATGAAGGCACAAAAAATCTTTACTTTTCATCATTTTATAAACAAAATAGGAGAAAATAAAATTACATTTGTCTTATACATTAAATGTTCTTCAGCAATTTGTAAGTGAGTAAAATAGTTAAGGAACCAAAAATGATTTTTTTTGAATACTTTGTTTCTGATGATTTAACAGTTCTGAGAAAAATAAAATTCATTACATCATATCAATCAGAGCGTCAGTGTGACACATTAAACAAAAACATTGACAGAGAAAAATGCTTCATCAAAGTTTGGTAAAAGAACATTGTACAAACCAAATATAATCAGTAAATATACATTTATTACATTAAATGATGTGAATATTTCTGCAGAAAATCAAATGTTTGTTCTACTCAGTGTGATTGACAGGAGAGATGATCAGAGGAGCAGAGTTTTTACCACCATAATTAAGACTTGGACCGAAGTATGGGTAGAGTTTCTGAGTGAAGCAGCAGCCAGTAAAGGAGTAGATAAGAGCTGCAGCATCAACGTCATAAAAGGAGACCAGACCCTCCTCATAATCCACAAACACCCCCACCTTCTCAGGCCGAGACTTCAGAGAGAGACGGACTGGAGGGCCAGCATGAGCTTTGTACTCATTTTTATTCCTCAACCATATCGTCCAGTAACCATTCTGAGGAGTCAGTGTGATTTGTCCCTTCCTGTTGATCGACTCTCTGGCCACTCCTAAAGTCCAGTCAGTCTTCTCTTTAACTTGAACCTCATAATAAAATCTTCCTGAAGAGAAACTCTGCTTTGCTAAGACACAGGCACATTTATCAAATCTCTCTGGGTTGTCTGGGAGTTTCTTCTTTACATCACTATCATATACTTGTTTTCCATCATCAGACAGGATGAGTTCGGGATGTGCTGTATCAGGATCGAGTGTCACATCCACTGCATACTGCTGGACCCTCTTCAGCTCGACCTTCTTCATCTGTTTACTGAGCGTCTCCTCCAGCTGATTCACAGCTCTCACCACAGTCCCCTCATATGAAGGTGGACGAACACTGACTCCTGTCCAGTCCTTGGTGGGCGGAGCAGCGTTCAGTGATGGGAAGCTTTCGAAAAAGTGGACAAGGTTCTCTTTAGAACTTGAGATCCTCTTCACCTCAGAGCTTCTCTTCTCCAGCTCAGAGATTTCCTGTTCCAGCTCTTTGATGAAGCCTTCAGCCTGTTTCTCTGTCTCTCTCTGCTTCTCTTTGATGGTGTCGATGAGCTCGGCCTGGCTTCTCTCAACAGACTCCTTCAGAGCTGTGAAGACCTGAACACCAGCTGCTATCTCTCTGTCTGCATCTTTCTTACTGAGCTCCACTGAGCGCTTCATCTCCTCAATCTTCAGTCGTCTCTTCTGGATCATCTGCTGAATTTCAGTGTCTCTCTTCCCCAGCTCGGCCTTCTTTCCTTCATATTCTTCTTTCAGAGGAACAACATCATGTGTCTTGTGGTCTGAATAGGTGCAGAGCATGCAGACACACATCTGGTCGGTCTTACAGAACAGCTCCAGCAGTTTATCGTGCTTCGTACACATCCTGCCTTCCAGGTTCTCCACAGGGTCGATCAGCTGATGTCTTTTCAGGCCTGACATTGTCAGATGAGGCTCCAGGTGAGTCTCACAGTAGGAGGCCAGACACACCAGGCAGGACTTCAGGGCCTTCAGTTTGGTTCCAGTGCAGACGTCACAGGGAACTTCTCCTGGTTTGGAAACTTGTTGCTCTGAGCTGCTGCTGCTGGCTTTCTGTTGAGCTGACTGTCTGAACTGAGCAGCCATCTCAGAGATGAAAGTATTGACCTTCAGCTCAGGTCTGGTGTTGAAAACCTCTTTACAGTTGGGACACTGACACTCGTCATTTTTATCCCAGTGTTTAGTGATGCAGGTTTTACAGAAGTTGTGTCCACATGGTGTGCTGACTGGATCAGTGAACACATCCAGACAGATGGAGCACAGAAACTGATCTTCAGTCAGCAGACAGCTGGCAGCAGACATGTTTACAGTCTGAGGATGAAAAGAGAGAAAAAGAAAACTGTAATTGGATATCTCTTGATTAAATGTTCAATAAACTATTACTCCTTTAATTTAATGAGAACCATAATGAGCTCTGTTGGGTAAAAATGTGTCCTGGATACACCTCTGAGTGGAACTTCCTGTCTGAGTACAGTTCAGGTTTTGTGTTACAGGTTATACCGGTTTCTGAAACGCAGTAAATATTATCAGCTGCACAAAGACACAGAGCAGAAACGGTAAAGTTGAAAGGACAGGGTTATAAGTTCAAGGCTTCTTACTTAAGTATTTAACAGCTACATAAGTTGTAAAGCAGACATTTTGTGCCTTTTGGACTCAATAAAATACACTGTCAGATAACATCAGACCCTGTGCTCTGAGCTAGGCTAGTTAGCCTTTAGCAGACTAGTTTATCTGTGTTTGTCTTTGTTATGGTTGGATTGAGCTGCTGTGCTTTACAGTAAAGGTATGTGGTTTAACAAACTCAATTAATATCAGGTATCAAGCTTGATGTTTTAATATCAGGAGACAGATCAGTCAAAGTGGGTAAATTAGCTGAAGCTAAAGCTAGCTGTGACTGTGTCCTATCTAACTTCATCCAGAGTTCAGTCACTGTGGTTTGATTTCGACCTGTTTTGTAGTTCTGACAAAATGTACATGTTGAAATTGGCCGTGTACTCACCAGTGTTTGTCAGAGATTCTGCTGTTGTGTTGAGAAAGTTTTCTTCAGAGAGAAACACAGAGACTCGTCTGGACTGCAGCTCTGCTGTCACTCAAACTTTAACTTTCACTTTTGAGGAAATGTGACTTGTAGTTTTTTCTCTCTCAGCTGCTCCTCCTCTCAGTGCAGCTCTGAGTTTTTATTGACTCACTGTGAAATAACCTTGACACAGATGTGAAACAAGTCAGTGTTGAAAGCAAGACATTTGACTTTAAGTTTATTCCTCTTTTTTTCTACAATGGAAGTATACAGCAGCCAATAGAACATATCATTACAAATAGACAACATAAGAAAAGAAATCTTTGGTGAAAAATGAAATTGTGTTTTTTATACAAACCTCCTCATTCGAGCGAGAAGTCGGCCTCCATTGATTTCCACCACTGGGAAAATCCACAGTGTGTCTAAAAAACACAGGAGATTTATGATTATCAATTTTATTTCTATGCATGAATATTTAAATTTTAAAGCGTAAACATTTTAAAGAGATTAAAAGTTTAATTATTAAACTTCTGCATTCATGTCATTAGTTTCAGTATCAGACTGGTGATACAGTCATTTATCAGGAGGGCTGCTGTGGATTTATTGCAGTGTGTGTTAATGGTGTGTCTGTGTCAGTGTTTATTCTTGTTATTTTTACTGTGAATATTGTTGCTGAGATCAGGTCCTTTCATTGTAAACTATGAAGTCCTGCCTGTCGCTGTCTTCTTCATTTTTCATTGTTGGAGGATTTTAAAGGTGAAAACTTGAAACTCAGGTTGAGTCAAGTCTTGGTGGAGTTCAGTCTGGAGTCCTCTTGTTTTTACATCACTAAGACGTGTGTTAAAAGGTGAAAACATCTCAGACTGGGCAGAGAGTCAGCTGCTTACATATTAGTCATAGATAATCTATATGTGTTGGAAAGGCTGGCAGTGACACCTAGTGGACAAAACAGGAGTTGCACACAAACAGTGTTTTCTCACTCAGTCACTGCAGCAACAGAAGAGGAGTGGATGGTTCATGGACAGTTTTGTGTTTATTGTTGTGTGTTCATGAAAACATTGTGCTGAAGTTTTCCTCATTGAGAACATATTCTGTTTGTGGTGCAGTTTATTGCACCATGTTACTGTTCATTGTTTGTGGTTGATCGTCACAATGCAGCAGCTGATTAGCAGACCCCCTTTGTGAGCCTAGTGTTGGCGCCAGTTTTTGTCGATCATCAGCTGCATAAGTCAAATTTTTCTGCTATAATTTAGCTCCTGTGTTGCTTTAAAGTTAATATTTTAAGCTTTGTGATCATTAGTCATCATTATAGTGAATGTTTATTGTCTCATGTATCACCCTAACATTCAAGTGACAGAGCTAAGAATCTAATTTTCAAATTAATTTTAAACACCAAAATGTTACAATTAGTGGTTGAAAAGGTGAGGACCCAAATACAAAACACCAGGGAGGCAGGCAGGATTCAGAACAAAAGGTGAGCTTCACTTCACAAAAAACTGTGTAAACCAAATACCAAGAATCCAAAAACAACCAAGAGGTGTAAATTAAAAAAATTCAAAGTAGAAACTCAAAAGCAAAACTTCAAAATAAAACCGGAAATCACACAGACACAAACAGAATCATGACACCAAAAAGTTAAAAAAGAGACCACAACACTTTTGTGTTTTGCTTCCGGTGTGGTGCCAGAAAGTGATCGTCCACCAGAAACTGACTTCCGTCCGCGGGACTGAGCATGCGGCCGGTTAAAGCTGTATCGCCCAGTTTATATACGTCCATACAGTCATAACTACACAAACAAAGAACTTTATGTCCGTGGGTTATGTTTGAAATAAAGAATTGATCTCTATTGCAATTATCCTTATGACTGTCCATTAATTTACCTGCTCTGTGCTCTAGATTATAACCAATCCAGTGCTTTTTACCTATTGAAATAATGTTAAAGGGCCAATACAACTCATAAAAGGCTGTATTTCACCTGCCAAAAAGTGATTACACCTCCTACCTTGTGACTGAAAGGTTGTTTCTGCATCATATTCAATTAATTTCACTCTTGGTGATTATATTTGACAGATTATAACCAATCCAGTGCTTTTTACCTATTGAAATAATGTTAAAGGGCCAATACAGCTCATAAAATGCTGTATTTCACCCGCCAAAAAGTGATTACAGCTTCTACCTTGTGACCGAACGGTTGTTTCTGCATCAAAATGACTTGATTTCACTCTTGGTGGTTATATTTGACAGATCATAACCAATCCAGTCCTTTTTACCTGTTGAAATACCTTTAAAGGGCTAATACAACTCATAAAAGGCAGTATTTCACCTGCCAAAAAGTGATTACAGCTCCTGCCTTGTGACTGAAAGGTTGTTTCTGCATCAAAATGACTTGATTTCACTCTTGTTGGTTATATTTGACAGATTATAACCAATCCAGTCCTTTTTACCTGTTGAAATACCTTTAAAATGGCATAAATGGCTGTATTTCAACCTGTAAAGGTATTTGTGAGTTGTATTGAAGGTATTTCAACAGGTGAAAAGGACTGGATTGGTTATAATCTAGGGCACGGAGCAGGTAGAATAATGAACAGTCATAAGGATAACTGCAATAGAGATCAATTCTTTATTTTATACATAACCCATCTGTAAATCATGTTTATAACAGTCTAGTTTCCTAATATAGGCCTAATAAAGGATATCAGACAAACAAACACATAATATCACTGTAAACAACACTATTGCCTCTGATCACTTAACTGTCATTCCCTGATTATGATATAAACTGCAAACACTTTGGCCACAATTGTGATTATTTGGTTATAAGAAGAAAAAACAGCTCTCATAATGACATCACTGAGACAAAAAATGAGCAAAGTCTGCAAATCAAAATAAGACACAGCAACTGGCAGAGAGTCTGCTTTCTCTTCTTTTAGCAGTGAAGTGAAACACTGCATGACAGAATATTATAGACACTCATTTTATCGTGTAAATTTGCAGGAGGCTGATAATTGATTGATGACAATGATGTTCGTCATCTTAAAAGATAATTTTCCAAATCAAGAAAGCCTCAATTTGTCGTGATTTAAGTAAAATCTCATCTAGTTTTGTGTTAAAGCGCTCAGTGAACTACATCGTCTCGCTCAACACACGTCACCAACAACAACATGGCCGCCAACTCGGTACAGAAAAAGTTGTAAAAAGATGAAAATCACAATAAATCTGATCATATTGACAACTGTAGTTATGTGTCTTAACTACAGTTACACTTCATTCATTCATTCATTCATTCATATTCTTATATTTAATTAGTTTAATGACAGACTGCAACTTTCCCAAGTTCATAAAACATCTTTTAATTTGACAAACATCATATTTGTAGTTCACGTCAAAATTCAGAGGGGATGTAAATAGTATTTGTTTTTCTCCGACACTACCATACAAAGTTTTTTCTGAAAAAGCGGTCCCATGAGGCAAAAAGGAAGGCAGACGGACTCTTTAATTTGAGAAGTAAATGTTGCCTCTCTGTTCTCTAATATAAAGTGGTGCAGTAATTACTTCTAAAACCAAGTAATTTAAAAAAGAAATGAGGGTCATTACGTCATTGAATCTCGCTTTGGGACACCACACTAACATCCAACATGAAGAAATCCAGAAGAGTTTGTTCTACTCAGTGTGATTGACAGGAGAGATGATCAGAGGGGCAGAGTTTTTACCACCACGATTATTAGATGGACCAAAGTATGGGTAGAGTTTCTGAGTGAAGCAGCAGCCAGTAAAGGAGTAGATAAGAGCTGCAGCACCAACGTCATAAAAGGAGACCAGACCCTCCTCATAATCCACAAACACCCCCACCTTCTCAGGCGGAGACTTCAGAGAGAGACTGACTGAAGGGTCAGCACAAGCTTTGTACTCATTTTTATTCCTCAACCATATCGTCCAGTAACCATTCTGAGGAGTCAGTGTGATGTTTCCCTTCCTGTTGATCGACTCTCTGGCCACTCCTAAATCCCAGTCAGTCTTCTCTTTAACTTGAACCTCATAATAAAATCTTCCTGAAGAGAAACTCTGCTTTGCTAAGACACAGGTACAAGTATCAAATCTCTCTGGGTTGTCTGGGAGATTCTTCTTTACATCACCATGTTTAACTTGTTTTCCATCATCAGACAGGATGAGGTAGGGTTGTGCTGTATCAGGATCGAGTGTCACATCCACTGCATACTGCTGGACCCTCTTCAGCTCAGCCTCAAACAGCTTCTTCATCTGTTTACTGAGCGTCTCCTCCAGCTGATTCACAGCTCTCACCACAGTCCCCTCATATGAAGGTGGACGGACGCTGACTCCTGTCCAGTCCTTGGTGGGTGGAGCAGTGTTCAGTGATGGGAAGTTTTGGAAGAATTCAAACAGTTTCTCTTTAGAACTTGAGAGCTTCTTCACCTCAGAGCTTCTCTTCTCCAGCTCAGAGATTTCCTGTTCCAGCTCTTTGATGAAGCCTTCAGCCTGTTTCTCTGTCTCTCTCTGCTTCTCTTTGATGGTGTCGATGAGCTCGGCCTGGCTTCTCTCAACAGACTCCTTCAGAGCGGTGAAGACCTGAACACCAGCTGCTATCTCTCTGTCTGCATCTTTCTTACTGAGCTCCACTGAGTGCTTCATCTCCTCAATCTTCAGTCTTCTCTTCTGGATCATCTGCTGAATTTCAGCATCTCTCTTCCCCAGCTCGCCCTTCTTTCCTTCATATTCTTCTTTCAGAGGAACAACATCATGTGTCTTGTGGTCTAAAACAGTGCAGAGCATGCAGACACACATCTGGTCGGTCTTACAGAACAGCTCCAGCAGTTTATCGTGCTTCGTACACATCCTGTCTTCCAGGTTCTCCACAGGGTCGATCAGCTGATGTCTTTTCAGGCCTGACTTTGTGTGATGAGGCTCCAGGTGAGTCTCACAGTAGGAGGCCAGACACACCAGGCAGGACTTCAGGGCCTTCAGTTTGGTTCCAGTGCAGACGTCACAGGGAACTTCTCCTGGTTTGGAAACTTGTTGCTCTGAGCTGCTGCTGCTGGCTTTCTGTTGAGCTGACTGTCTGAACTGAGCAGCCATCTTAGAGATGAACGTATTGACCCGCAGCTCAGGTCTGGCGTTGAAAACCTTTTTACAGTTGGGACACTGACACTTGTCATTTTTATCCCAGTGTAGAGTGATGCAGGTTTTACAGAAGTTGTGTCCACATGGTGTGGTGACTGGATCAGTGAACACATCCAGACAGATGGAGCACAGAAACTGATCTTCAGTCAGCAGACAGCTGGCAGCAGACATGTTTACAGTCTGAGGATGAAAAGTGGGAAGAAGAAAAATGTAAATAGATATCTCTTGATTAAATGTTTCATAAACTATTACTTGTGAAATATAAGAAGAGTCATGATCAGCTCTGACAGGTAAAAATGTGTCCTGGATACACCTCTGAGTGGAACTTCCTGTGTGAGTAGAGCTCAGGTTTTGTGTTACAGGTAATACTGGTTTCTGAAACACAGTAAATATTATCAGCTGTACAAACACACAGAGCAGAAACAGTAAAGATGAAAGGACAGGGTTATAAGTTCAAGGCTTCTAACTTAAGTGTTTAACAGCTATATAAGTTGTAAAACAGCCATTTTGTGCCTTTTGGAGGAAATAAAATACACTGTCAGATAACATCAGACACTGTGCTCTGAGCTAGGCTAGTTAGCCTTTAGCAGACTAATTTATCTGTGTTTGTCTTTGTTATGGTTGGATTGAGCTGCTGTGCTTTACAGTAAAGGTATGTGGTTTAACAGACTCAAATAATATCAGGTATCAAGCTTGATGTTTTAATATCAGGAGACAGATCAGTCAAAGTGGGTAAATTAGCTGAAGCTAAAGCTAGCTGTGACTGTATCCTAGCTAACTTTATTCAGAGTTCCGTCTCTGTGGTTTGATTTCGACCTGTTTTGTAGTTCTGACAAAATGTACATGTTGAAATTGGCCGTGTACTCACCAGTGTTTGTCAGAGATTCTGCTGTTGTGTTGAGAAAGTTTTCTTCAGAGAGAAACACAGAGACTTGTCTGGACTGCAGCGCTGCTGTCACTCAAACTTTCACTTTCATTTGAAGACATGTGACTTGGAGTTTTTTCTCTCTCAGCTGCTCCTCCTCTCAGTGCAGCTCTGTGGTTTGATTGCTTCACTGTGAAATAACCTTGACACAGATTTTAAACAAGTTGACACTTGCCTTTTTGTTTATTCCCCTTTTTTCTTCAATGGAATTATTAAGGAAGATCATTAGGGTCAGGGATGAGGGGGAAAAAATGAAAAAAATGTTTTTTGTTTTTTATTTATGCAATTCATGAAACAACTTGAGAATAAAGTTGGAATACGATGTTCAAATAAAGTCGAAATGTTGAGAATAAAGTCAACTGTTCCTCAAATCAAGTTCGGGGAGCCACTGAGAGTTATGCGAGCTGCTCGAGCATCTGGACTCTGCCATTACTACATCCTTGGAGTGCAAAGTTAAAGGTGAGTTCTTTTAAAGTGACACAATTGCTTACTTAATCGATATGTGTATCATATCAGTATTGTTAACTCATTATCAACCTAATGCAAGTCATCAACCAGCCACTAGACGATATGAGGCTAGCTAAAACCATGAGATGCTGTTTTTACTGTTGCTGGAACGACATGCTGTATTCACTAAACTTTACTAACGGGACTGCTTACAACTATTTCCAGGCTAGTCAAAATGCAGAGCCTCTCAAAATCAACATGAAATAACATGCTAATGTTCCCTCAGATTATAATGTTGTTTTGTTGTTAGCTACAACTTTTCATTCATTTGAGGCGCCGTCTATGTGCTGAGATTAGTTTAGGCTTGCAGAGCGAAGGTTGTAAGGTTGTAGCTTTTCAATATTTGCTTAAAGTCAAATTTTAATACTGTGCTCAATGTGGTTACAATATGGACTCATCTGCTCATGTCTTCTCAAATATCACCATGCTTATATGTAATCTAAAAACTCCTGTGAAGGAAATGACATTGTGTGTAATTATAAGACACATGATGGTTTTGAGGAACCGTTACATACAAGTCCAAGTGTCGCTGAAAAGGAATGACACTTTCATGTGGCCTGAGTGTTAAGAATTGGATATATAAAAATCATTTTTAACCCATATCATGGTTTTCTTTTGCTCTGTAGATCGACATTAATGTCGTCAAGCTTATGGACGATTCAGCTTTGGCTGAGAAAGGAACAAAGTGGAAAATGAAGCCTCGAACCTCTAAACCCGATTCCAGACGGAGGCTAACTACACAGACTATTGAGATAGGATGGATCCACCAAGAAAAACACTTAACTAAACAGGTTTGAGCAAAACAAAGGCTATTATGGACACCAGTGCTGGATTTAATGACATCCTGAAAGTATTGAGAAATCTTTGTATACATCCTCTACAACAAAAGAGGGGAAGAGTCTTTTTTCCCCTAAAGGTCTTTCAAGTAAATGCCATGAATCAGACTTCACTTTTGATGTATGGGACTTTAAACAAAACTCTTTTTTAAATGATGTTTCAACTGGCACCACATATGACACTGTCAAACTACAGCAGCTGCGATTCTACATCACCACTCAGCCAAACCCCAGATCAGGGGATCAACCTCTTGCACTGACTCTGAACTCAGAGATAATTATCTAAGCTTTGAGGACCAGGATGAAGTTATTGATATTTCTGACAGCAATATATATGATTACTGTCTCTGTCACCCAGTTACTCAGATCAAGACCACGACCAGGACAAGATCAGCCTGCATCACCCAGTTGTTACGGATCGCTCAATGAGGTGAACACAGAAAAAGGGCAGGAATTCATACAAAGTGAGTAACTGTAGAGTAACACACAACACAAGAGGGCAAAACTTAAAAAAATAAAGAGGAACTTACAGAAACACAAACAAAATCATGAAACCACCAAGTTCATTTCACAACATTTACTACGCTGCGGAATGGAAAGTTTACATCTTCAGGTTTTCTCTCGGTCATGACATCAGACAACATGATGGATTTCATGACATCCCTTATTGGGTGGATGTTTTTAGATTACGTAGAAAATGTATGTAATATTAGCTAAAATGAAAATAGTTTTAAATTATAGGATTACTCAACATTTCAGTGTGTATCTGTTCCAAACACTTTACAGTCTATGATCCATCACAGCAACTAATCCCTCTGCACTTCACTGCTGTTCTCCAAAGTGTTGAGCAGCTTTTCTCTGTCTGAAACATTTCTCACAGATACATTAGAAGGATTAAAATAAGAGTTTTGACCTGAGAGGGAGAATCCTTCTGATTGGACCACAGCTGTACACTGTAGATTCTCACTGTTTTAAAAAAAAAAACAGGAGTTAAAGTACAACATTTCCATCGTAAAAGTCTTCTTAAGTGGAAGTTGTTGATTTTAGAATGAGCTCAAAAAATGCAAAACAAACAGGAACTTGACTTGACTGACATCAGACAGAGTACTTGTACCAGTAAGATTTCATTGCTCTCCTGCCTTCATGTAATCTGCTTCAACATCACACTGAAGTTCTTCAGTAAGAGCAGGTCCTCATGTGGCCACAGGCTGCAGTTTTTTTATGAACTCCACTAGAGGGCGTCCTCACATCTCACTTATTCTCTACAAACCAGTCGGACAGGTTTAGTTCATATCAGCTGCTCAAACCTTCAATAACACAACATCATCTTACAGTACAACCTCTCTCACATGTGATCTGATCTGAGAACAGCTGATGGTGTTTTTAATCGCATGATTTTGTTGTTATTGGAAACATCAGCTGATGAAAACAATGAAAAACAAATTTACTGATTAAGGCAGAAAAAAATATTTATTTTTACTTTTCATCATTTTAAAAACGAAATGAAAGAAAATGAAATTACATTTGTCTTATCCATAAAATGTTCTTCAGCACTTTGTGCCAGTATGCAACACTTCTTATATAAATGATGATCAGAACATCAAAAGGTTTGAATTTGGCGCACAAATATTTAAGGAACAGAAAATGCTAATTGTTTTTGAATACTTTGTTTCTGATGATTCAACAGTTCTTAAAAATATAAAGTTCATTACATCATATCAATCACAGTGATAAAGTGACACATTAAACAAAACACTGACAGGAAAAAATGGTATAAAATGCTTCATCAGAATCTGAAAAAAATCAGTAAACATACATTTATTACATTAAATGATGTGAATCTTTCTGTAGAAAATCAAATGTTTGTTCTACTCAGTGTGATTGACAGGAGAGATGATCAGAGGGGCAGAGTTTTTATCATCATCGTTAGTACAAGGACTGAAGTATGGGTAGAGTTTCTGAGTGAAGCAGCAGCCAGTAAAGGAGTAGATAAGAGCTGCAGCACCAACATCATAAAAGGAGACCAGACTCTCCTCATAATCCACAAACACCCCCACCTTCTCAGGCCGACACTTCAGAGAGAGACGGACTGGAGGTTCAGCACAAGCTTTGTACTCATTTTTATTCCTCAAACATATCGTCCAGTAACCATTTTGAGGAGTCAGATTAATTTTTCCCTTCCTGTTGATCGACTCTCTGGCCACTCCTAAATCCCACTTAGTCTTTTCTTTAACTTGAACCTCATAATAAAATCTTACTGAAGAGAAACTCTGATTTGCTAAGACACCGGGACAAGTATCAAACCTCTCTGGGTTGTCTGGGAGTTCTTTCTTTACATCACCATGTTTAACTTCTTTTCCATCATCAGACAGGATGAGTTCATGTTGTGCTGTATCAGGATCAAGTGTCACATCCACTGCATACTGCTGGACCCTCTTCAGCTCGGCCTCAAGCAGCTTCTTCATCTGTTTACTGAGCGTCTCCTCCAGCTGATTCACAGCTCTCACCACAGTCCCCTCATATGAAGGTTGACAGACGCTGACTCCTGTCCAGTCCTTGGTGGGTGGAGCAGCGTTCAGTGATGGGAAGCTTTGGAAGTTGGCGAAGAGGCTCTCTTTAGAACTTGAGAGCTTCTCCACCTCAGAGCTTCTCTTCTCCAGCTCAGAGATTTCCTGTTCCAGCTCTTTGATTAAGCCTTCAGCCTGTTTCTCTGTCTCTCTCTGCTTCTCTTTGATGGTGTCGATGAGCTCGGCCTGGTTTCTCTCAACAGACTCCTTCAGAGGGGTGAAGACCTGAACACCAGCTGCTATCTCTCTGTCTGCATCTTTCTTACTGAGCTCCACTGAGCCCTTCATCTCCTCAATCTTCAGTCGTCTCATCTGGATCATCTGCTGAATTTCAGCATCTGTCTTCCCCAGCTCAGCCTTCTTTCCTTCATATTCTTCTATCAGAGGAACAACATCATGTGTCTTGTGGTCTGAATAGGTGCAGAGCACACAGACACACATCTGGTCGGTCTTACAGAACAGCTCCAGCAGTTTATCGTGCTTCGTACACATCCTGCCTTCCAGGTTCTCCACAGGGTCGATCAGCTGATGTCTTTTCAGGCCTGACTTTGTCAGATGAGGCTCCAGGTGAGTCTCACAGTAGGAGGCCAGACACACCAGGCAGGACTTCAGGGCCTTCAGTTTGGTTCCAGTGCAGACGTCACAGGGAGCTTCTCCTGGTTTGGAAACTTGTTGCTCTGAGCTGCTGCTGCTGGCTTTCTGTTGAGCTGACTGTCTGAACTGAGTAGCCATCTCAGAGATGAAAGTATTGACCTCCAGTTCGGGTCTGGTATTGAACATCTTTTTACAGGTGGGACATTGACACTTGACATCTTTATCCCAGTGTTCAGTGATGCAGGTTTTACAAAAGTTGTGTCCACATGGTGTGGTGACTGGATCAGTGAACACACCCTGACAGATGGAGCACAGAACCTTATCTTCAGTCAGCAGACTGCTGGCAGCAAACATGTTTCCAGTCTGAGGATGAAAAGAGAGAAAAACAAAACTGTAATTAGATATCTCTTGATTAATAATCAATTAATTATTACTAGTGAAATATAAGGAGTCATGATGAGCAATGACTGGTAAAAATGTGCCCTGGATACACTTCTTAGTGGAACTTCCTATCTGAATAGAGCTCAGCTTTTGTGTTACAGGTAATTCCGGCTTCTGAAACATATATTACCAGCTTTACAAAGACACAGAGCAGAAACAGTAAAGTTGAAAGGACAGGGTTATAAGTTCAAGGCTTCTTACTTAAATGTTTAACAGCTATATAATTTGTAAAACAGCAATTTTGTACCTATTATACACAATAAAATACACTGTCAGATAACATCAGACACTGTGTTATCTCAGCTAGGCTAGTTAGCCTTTAGCAGACTAGTGTATCTGTGTTTGTCTTTGTTATGGTTGGATTGAGCTGCTGTGCTTTACAGTAAAGGTATGTGGTTTAACAAACTCAATTAATATCAGGTATCAAGCATGATGTTTTAATATCAGGAGATGGTACATTGATATTACAAAGTCAGATACTGGTTTTAACTCAATTTAACCAAATATTTCTGCAGTTTGTCTTTGTGTGGCCGTGTACTCACCAGTGTTTGTCAGAGATTCTGCTGTTGTGTTGAGAAAGTTTTCTTCAGAGAGACTTGTCTGGACTGCAGCTCTGCTGTCACTCAAACGTTCACTTTCATTTGAGGAAATGTGACTTGAAGTTTTTTCTCTCTCAGCTGCTCCTCCTCTCAGTGCAGCTGTGTGGTTTTATTGACTCACTGTGAAATAACCTTGACACAGATTTTAAACAAGTTGACACTTGACTTTTTGTTTATTCCCCTTTTTTCTACAATGGAAGTATTATAGTAGAGTTTTAGGGTCAGGGATGAAAATGAAAAAATGAAAAAAATGTTTTTTGTTTTTTCTTTATGCACTTCATGAAACAACTTGAGAATAAAGTTGGAATACGATTTCTCAAATAAAGTCGAAATTTTGAGAATAAAGTCAACTGTTCCTCAAATCAAGTTCAGGGAGCCACTGACAGTTATGGGAGCTGCTCGAGCATCCGGACTCTGCCATTACTACATCCTTGGAGTGTAACGTTAAAGGTGAGTTCTTTTAAAGTGACACAATTGCTTACTTAATCGATATGTGTATCATATCAGTATTGTTAACTCATTATCAACCTATTGCAAGTCATCAACCAGCCACTAGAGGATAGCTAGCTATAACCATGAGATGCTATTTTTACTGTTGCTGGAACGACATGCTGTATTCACTAAACTTTACTAACGGGACTGCTTACAACTATTTCCAGGCTAGTCAAAATGCAGAGCCTCTCAAAATCAACATGAAATAACATGCTAATGTTCCCTCAGATTATAA
The DNA here is from genome assembly GCA_039737535.1 of Lagodon rhomboides. Classification (NCBI taxonomy): domain Eukaryota; kingdom Metazoa; phylum Chordata; class Actinopteri; order Spariformes; family Sparidae; genus Lagodon; species Lagodon rhomboides. Next base: position 86,476 of record JBBNBP010000435.1, read on the forward strand.
TGTTGTTTTGTTGTTAGCTACAACTTTTCATTCATTTGAGGCGCCGTCTATGTGCTGAGATTAGTTTAGGCTTGCAGAGCGAAGGTTGTAAGGTTGTAGCTTTTCAATATTTGCTTAAAGTCAAATTTTAATACTGTGCTCAATGTGGTTACAATATGGACTCATCTGCTCATGTCTTCTCAAATATCACCATGCTTATATGTAATCTAAAAACTCCTGTGAAGGAAATGACATTGTGTGTAATTATAAGACACATGATGGTTTTGAGGAACCGTTACATACAAGTCCAAGTGTCGCTGAAAAGGAATGACACTTTCATGTGGCCTGAGTGTTAAGAATTGGATATATAAAAATCATTTTTAACCCATATCATGGTTTTCTTTTGCTCTGTAGATCGACATTAATGTCCTCAAGCTTACGGACGATTCAGCTTTGGCTGAGAAAGGAATCTATACAAAGTGGAAAGTGAAGCCTCGAACCTCTAAACCCGATTCCAGACGGAGGCTAACTACACAGACTATTGAGATAGGATGGATCCACCAAGAAAAACACTTAACTAAACAGGTTTGAGCAAAACAAGGAGGGGGCACTAGAAAGGCTATTATGGACATCAATGCTGGATTTAATGACATCCTGAAAGTATTGAGAAATCTTTGTACACATCCTCTACAACAAAAGAGGGGAACAGTCTTTTTTTCCCCTAAAGGTCTTTCAAGTAAATGCCATGAATCAGACTTCACTTTTGATGTATGGGACTTTAAACAAAACTATTTTTCTAATGATGTTTCAATTGGCACCACATATGACACTGTCAAACTACAGCAGCTGCGATTCTACATCACCACTCAGCCAAACCCCAGATCAGGGGATCAACCTCTTGCACTGACTCTGAACTCAGAGATAATTATCTAAGCTTTGAGGACCAGGATGAACTTATTGATATTTCTGACAGCAATATATATGATTACGGTCTCTGTCACCCAGTTACTCAGATCAAGACCGTGACCAGGACAAGATCAGCCTGCATCACCCCCAGTTGTTATGGATCGCCCAATGAGGTGAACACAGAAAAGGGGCAGGAATTCATACAAAGTTAGTAACTGTAGAGTAACACACAACACAAGAGGGCAAAACTTCAAGAAAATAAAGAGGAAATCACAGAAACACAAAACAAAATCATGAAACCACCAAGTTCATTTCACAACATTTACTACGCTGCGGAATAGAAAGTTTACATCTTCAGGTTTTCTCTCGGTCATGACATCAGACAACATGATGGATTTCATGACATCCCTTATTGGGTGGATGTTTTTAGATTATGTAGAAAATGTATGTAATTTTAGTTAAAATGAAATAGTTTCAAATTATAGGATTACTCAACATTCCAGTGTGTATCTGTTCCAAACACTTTACAGTCTGTGATCCATCACAGCAACTAATCCCTCTGCACTTCACTGCTGTTCTCCAAAGTGTTGAGCAGCTTTCCTCTGTCTGAAACATTTCTCACAGATACATTAGAAGGATTAAAATAAGAGTTTTGACCTGAGAGGGAGAATCCTTCTGATTGGACCACAGCTGTACACTGTAGATTCTCACTTTTTTTTTAAAAAAAGGAGTTAAAGTACAAAGTTTCCATAGTAAAAGTCTTCTTAAGTGGAAGTTGTTGATTTTAGAATGAGCTCAAAAAATGCAAAACAAACAAGAACTTGACACTGACATCAGAAAGAGAACTTGTACCAGTGAGATTTCATTGCTCTCCTGTCTTCATGTAATCTGCTTCAGCATCAGACTGTAGGTCTTCAGTAAGAGCAGGTCCTCATGTGGACACAGGCTGCAGTTTGTTATGAACTCCACTAGAGGGCATCCTCACATCCCACTTAATCTCTACAAACCAGTTGGACAGGTTTAGTTCATATCAGTTGCTCAAACCTTCAATAACACAACATCATCTTACACTACAACCTCTCTCACATGTGATCTGATCTGAGAACAGCTGATGGTCTTTTTAATCACATGGTTTTGTCGTCATTAGAAACATCAGCTGAAGAAAACAATGGTAAACAAATCTTTATGTTACTTTTTATCATTTTAAAAGCAAAACGAGAGAAAATTAAATTACATTTGTCTTATCCATAAAATGTTTTTCAGCACTTTGTGCCTGTATGCAACACTTCTTATATAAACAATGATCAGAACATCAAAAGGTTTTGTTTCTGACGAGTTAATCGTTGGTTACCAGAAAAATGAACAACGTTACATATCAGTCAGAGCGATACTGGGACAGATTAAACAAAAACACATGTACAAAATATAATCAGTAAACATACATTTATTACATTAATTGATGTGAATCTTTCTGTAGCAAATCAAATGTTTATTTTACTCAGTGTGATTGACAGGAAAGATGATCAGAGGGGCAGAGTTTTTACCACCTTGATTAGGTTCAGGACTGAAGTATGGGTAGAGTTTCTGAGTGAAGCAGCAGCCAGTAAAGGAGTAGATAAGAGCTGCAGTATCAATGTCATAAAAGGAGACCAGACCCTCCTCATAATCCACAAACACCCCCACGTTCTCAGGCTGACACTTCAGAGAGATGGACTAAAGTGTGAGCAAAGGCTTTGTATTCATTTTTATTCCTCACACATATCGTCCAGTAACCATTCTGAGGAGATGCTGTGATGACTCCCTTCCTGTTAATTGACTCTCTGGCCACTCCTAAATCCCACTCAGTCTTCTCTTTAACTTGAACCTCATAATAAAATCTTCCTGAAGAGAAACTCTGATTTGCTAAGACACATGGACATTTATCAAATCTCTCTGGGTTGTCTCGGAGATTCTTCTGAACATCACCATGTTTAACTTGTTTTCTATCCTCAGACAGGATGAGTTCGGGATGTGCTGTATCAGGATCGAGTGTCAAATCCACTGCATACTGCTGGACCCTCTTCAGCTCGGCCTCAAACAGCTTCTTCATTTGTTTACTGAGCGTCTCCTCCAGCTGATTCACAGCTCTCACCACAGTCCCCTCATACGAAGGTGGACGGACACTGAGTCCTGTCCAGTCCTTGGTGGGTGGAGCAGTGTTCAGTGATGTAAAGATTTGGAGAAGGTGGAGGTGGTCTTCAGACTGTGAGAGCTTCTTCACCTCAGAGCTTCTCTTCTCCAGCTCACAGATTTCCTGTTCCAGCTCTTTGATGAAGCCTTCAGCCTGTTTCTCTGTCTCTCTCTGCTTCTCTTTGATGGTATCGATGAGCTTGGCCTGTCTTCTCTCAACAGACTCCTTCAGAGCGGTGAAGACCTGAACACCAGCTGCTATCTCTCTGTCTGCATCTTTCTTACTGAGCTCCACTGAGTGTTTCATCTCCTGAAGCTTCAGTCGCCTCTGCTGGATCATCTGCTGAATTTCAGCATCTGTCTTCCCCAGCTCGGCCTTCTTTCCTTTATATTCTTCTTTCAGAGGAACAACATCATGTGTCTTGTGGTCTAAAAAAATGCAGCGCATGCAAACACACATCTGGTCGGTCTTACAGAACAGCTCCAGCAGTTTATCGTGCTTCGTACACATCCTGTCATCCAGGTTCTCCACAGGGTCGATCAGCTGATGTCTTTTCAAGCCTGACATTGTCAGATGAGGCTCCAGGTGAGTCTCACAGTAGGAGGCCAGACACACCAGGCAGGACTTCAGGGCCTTCAGTTTGGTTCCAGTGCAGACGTCACAGGGAACTTCTCCTGGTTTGGAAAGTTGTTGCTCTGAGCTGCTGCTGCTGGCTTTCTGTCGAGCTGACTGTCTGAACTGAGCAGCCATCTCAGAGATGAAAGTATTGACCCGCAGCTGAGGTCTGGTGTTGAAAACGTCTTTACAGTTGGGACATTGACACTTGACATTTTTATCCCAGTGTTCAGTGATGCAGGTTTTACAGAAGTTGTGTCCACATGGTGTGGTGACTGGACAAGCGAACACATCCAGACAGATCGAGCACAGAAACTGATCTTCAGTCAGCAGACAGTTGGCAGCAGACATGTTTGCACTTTGAGGATGAAAAGAGAGAAAGACCACTGTAATTAGATATCTCTTGATTAAATATTTCATAAACTATTACTCCTTTAATTTAATGAGAATCATAATGAGTTCTGCTGGGTAAAAATGTATCCTGGATACGCCTCTGAGTGGAACTTCCTGTGTGAGTACAGTTCAGGTTTTGTTTTTCAGATAATACCGGCTTCTGAAATGCAGTAAATATTATCAGCTGTACAAAGACACAGAGCAGAAACAGTAAAGTTGAAAGGCTAAGTTGTAAAACAGCTATTTTGTGCCTTTTGGAGGCAATGAAATACACTGTCAGAAAACATTAGACACTGTGCTCTGAGCGAGGCTAGTTAGCCTTTAGCAGACTGGTTTATCTGTGTTTGTCTTTGTTATGGCTGGATTGAGCTGCTGTGCTTTACAGTAAAGGTATGTGGTTTAACAAACTCAATTAACATCAGGTATCAAGCTTGATGTTTTAATATCAGGAGACAGATCAGTCTAAGTGGGTAACTTAGCTGAAGCTAAAGCTAACTGTGACTGTATCCTATCTAACTTCATCCAGAGTTCAGTCACGTTTGACTTTGGGGTTAAGGTTAGGGTTCAATGTTGAAATGTTGAAATTGGCCGTGTACTCACCAGTGTTTGTCAGAGATTCTGCTGTTGTGTTGAGAAAGTTTTCTTCAGAGAGAAACACAGAGACTCGTCTGGACTGCAGCTCTGCTGTAACTCAAACTCTCACTTTCATTTGAGGAAATGTGACTTGTAGTTTTTTCTCTCTCAGCTGCTCCTCCTCTCAGTGCAGCTATGTGGTTTTATTGACTCACTGTGAAATAACCTTGACACCGATTTGAAACAAGATGAGAATTACATTTTAGTTTATTCTTCTTTTTTCTACAATGGAAGTATACAGCAGCTAAAATAACATATAATTACAAATAGACAACATAATAAAAGAGGTGAGTGGTGTCGGCGTGTTTGTTTATTTGAGTGAAGACAAACCATGACGTACTTTTTACCATTTATTTAGAATTGTATCATTAAGTCAAAAACGCTCGATCGGTCAAGGACCTCTTTCTGTTTGACAAATCACAGTCAGCGGAGTGCTGTTACTCTGCAACCCATCGTCCAGAAAAAGATGCAAAATCTCTTTTCACATTGTTTCTTATAATTTTAGCAACAGAAAATGTGTAATTTCTCATTGGTTAAGCAAATAGATAAGGTTAACAATACTCATTGGTCATACAGGTGGGGTGGAGCCGTGGTTTAAACTTAGCTCACCCTTCATTGGTGCACGGGCTGGTCCAAGCCCCTTGGCAACACGATCCCTCAAGGTGGACAGCGCCCTGTTGAAAAAAAACCTCCCTTTCCTGACTTCTAACCCTCTTATCATCCTGCATTTCTCTGCCTCCCTCCTCCACACCTCAAGGACTCCGTTCATGCAAAACACATTTGTTTTTCATCATCTGTGGCCTTGGCCTGAACTCAGTTGAGGTGTCTGTGTTCTCTCTCATACCCTGGCTTGTCTCTCTTATGTATCAACCCCTCATAAAAAGGGTTAACGCTTCCAACCCTCTCATTTATCAACAGGATATGTACAACTCTTTTAATAATACAGTTTGTTAGTGCATAGTAATCATGGTAATAAATTGTCAGTCTTCTAGAATTAAACCAAACAGTGTAAATCACATCAATTAGGTTAATAAGCGTGAGCTGCAGACTGAGGTAAAAAAAATAAAAAATCCTAATAGTGGAAGATATTCAAGAACATACTGACAGGACTACAAAATGACAACAAAACAGTTGAGTGGTAGATGTACAAAACCGTACTAACATCAGCAGACTGTAACACTCCTTTTATAGACCCCATAATGATCCAGAATCATCTCACACTACAACCTCTCTCACATGTGATCTGATCTGAGAACAGCTGATGTTGTTTTTAATCAACACTTATCATATATACAATGATCACAACATAAAAACTTTTGAATTTGGCACCAAAATATGTCAGGAACAGTGAAGGATTACTATTTTTAAATACTTAATAACAGAAAATGCTGATTATGATTGACTACTTTGTTTCTGATGATTTAACAGTTCTTAGAAAAATATAGTTCATTACATCATATCAATCAGAGTGATACTGTGACACATTAAAAAAAACATTGACAGGTGAAATAAGAAAAATTCTTAATTGGAATCTGAAAACACAATGTACAAACCTTATATAGCTGTAAAACTAAAACTTAGTAGACTAGTATCTGTGTTTGTGTTTGCCATTGTAATGGTTGGATTTAGCTGTGGCTCTTTACAGTAAATGTATATGGTGAAACAAACTTAAGTACTAAGACGTTGGGGTATCAAGACTGATGTTTCAATTTTCAGAGACAGATCAATAAAAGTGGGTAAATTAGCTAAAGCTAAAGCTAGCTGTGACTGTATTCTGTCTAAGTTTATCCAGAGTTCAGTCACTCTGGTTTGATTTTGACCAGTTCTGTTTTTCTTGTAAACTGTACATGTTGAAATTGGTACATTTTGATGGCATTAAAAATCGTTATAAAGGTGTAACAAAGTCTGATACTGGTTTTATCTCAGTTCAACCAAATATTTCTGCAGTTTGTCTTTGTGTGGCCGTGTACTCACCAGTGTTTGTCAGATATTCTGCTGTTTTGTTGTGGAAAACCAGATGGACTCAGTTGAAGTTTTCTTTAGAGAGAATCACAGAGACTCGTCTCTCCTGCAGTTTTACTTTAATTTGAGGAAATGCTTCATACATATTTTTTTATCTCTCAGTTGCTCCTCCTCTCAGTGCAGCTTTGTGGTTTTATTGCCTTATTGTAAAATACCTTGACATAGATTTGAAACAAGTTGACATTTTACTTTTTGTTTATTCCTCTTTTTTCTACAATGGAGGTGAACAGCAGCCAAAAACAACCAAGAGGCGTAGCTCCGAAAAGTACAAAGTGTAACACAAAAGCTAAATCAAAGTATCAACCAAGAGGAGCATAGTACAACTCAGGAAAAAAACAAGAGGAACAAAAAAACAGAAACATGACACTGGAAGATAGTGCAAGACACGGGAACGGGTTCAGAGGAAACACAGGATGAACTGACAAAGACATCAGGATGCATGTAATATTAACTAAAATGAAAATAGTTTTAAATTACAAGATGACTCAACAACAGTGATTTGAGTTCATTTCTTGTTAAATGTAAAATGTGAATCTGCAAATATCAAATCCAGATGCTAGACAGATGTAGTGGAGTAAAAAGTACAATATTTCCTCTCACAGTGGTGGAAAAGTAAAACAGCCTCCAGAAACAGAAACGTATGGCAAGTTAAGTCTTGTGCTTTTGTATGTGAGTAAATGTACTTAGTTACTTCCTGCCTGTGACTGTAACAATTCAGTGTGTATCTGTTCCGAACACAAATACTGTTCCATCACAGCAACTAATCCCTCTGCACTTCACTGCAGTTCTCCAAAGTGTTGAGCAGCTTTTTTTCTCTCTGAAACATTCTGATTACATTTGTTGTGACAACTGAGAATCAGTCACTTGTAGTGCACATGTGAGTTGGTCAAACACCAAATTCGACACAATCTTTCTTTTCTAGAAGTTATTTTTTGCTTGCAAGCAAGAGTCACACGTCAGCAGCGCATGGATTATGACTGAAGAGAGGCTGTCTCTCCTCATCCTTCATAATAGCAGAAAACAATTCACACAATTGCAGCAGTGACAAGGTTACATGTGAACTCACTTAAAATCGCTTTCCACCATCTCCACATCCAAGTTAGGGTCAACATGAACTTAGCATACACTTACATTCCATCGTCTGTGTCACACATCAACCATTGTCAGAACACATGTACACAAAAGAGGTTACACGAACACCCTTCAGGATGAACTCCTTAACCGAGTTATTATTTAGGTTTGTTTTCACAACCTTATACCATATATGCTCTGCAAACATTTAACTGTTACAAGACAGAAACCATGCAGGAGGCCCACAGACATGAGTTTTCACCCTACAGAAACATTCTATATTTGTTGAATTTCATATGCAAGAATAACATATCAAAATAATAAAAGGGACTTTAGAGAATCTCCCTTACACATTAGAAGTAAGAAAATAAGAGTTTTGACCTGAGATGGAGAATCCTTCTTATTTAACCACAGCTGTTAACTGTAGATTCTCACTTTTTTTCAAAAAAAGAACAAAAATAGTTAAATACCAATATTTCTAGAGTAAAAGTATTCTTAAGTGGAAGTTACTGGTTTTAGAATGAGCTCAAACAATGCAAAAGAAACAAGAACTTGTAACTGACATCAGACAGACTAAAAAGGGGAAAAAATGCTTAATCAGAATCTGATAAAACAACAACGTACAAACCAAGTATAATCAGTAATGTACATTTATTACATTAAATGATGTGAATCTTTCTGTAGAAAATCAAATGTTTGTTCTACTCAGTGTGATTGACAGGACAGATGATCAGAGGAGCAGAGTTTTTACCACCATCGTTAAGAAATGGACTGAAGTATGGGTAGAGTTTCTGAGTGAAGCAGCAGCCAGTAAAGGAGTAGATAAGAGCTGCAGCATCAATGTCATAAAAGGAGACCAGACCATCCTCATAATCCACAAACACCCCCACCTTCTCAGGTCGACACTTCAGAGAGAGACGGACTGGGGAGCCAACAAGAGCTCTGTACTCACTTTTATTTCTCAAACATATGGTCCAGTAGCCATCCTGAGGAGACAGTGTGATGTATCCCTTCCTGTTGATCGACTCTCTGGCCACTCCTAAATCCCAGTCGGTCTTCCCTTTAACTTGAACCTCAAAATAAAATCTTCCTGAAGAGAAACTCTGCTTTGCTAAGACACAGGTACAAGTATCAAATCTTTCTTGGCTGTCTGAAAGATTCTTCTTTACATCACTGTCATATACTTGTTTTCCATCAACAGACAGGATGAGATCAGGATGTGCTGTATCAGGATCGAGTGTCACATCCACTGCATACTGCTGGACCCTCTTCAGCTCGGCCTCAAACAGCTTCTTCATCTGTTTACTCAGCGTCTCCTCCAGCTGATTCACAGCTCTCACCACAGTCCCCTCATATGAAGGTGGACAGACACTGACTCCTGTCCAGTCCTTGGTGGTTAGAGCAGCGTTCAGTGATGGGAAGTTTTGGAAGTCGATGAAGAAGTTCTCTTTAGAACTTGAGAGCTGCTCCACCTCAGAGCTTCTCTTCTCCAGCTCAGAGATTTCCTGTTCCAGCTCTTTAATGAAGCTTTCAGCCTGTTTTTCTGTCTCTCTCTGCTTCTCTTTGATGGTGTCGATGAGCTCGGCCTGGCTTCTCTCAACAGAGTCCTTCAGAGCGGTGAAGACCTGAATACCAGCTGCTATCTCTCTGTCTGCATCTTTCTTACTGAGCTCCACTGAGCGCTTCATCTCCTGAATCTTCAGTCGTCTGTTCTGAATCACCTGCTGAATTTCAGGGTCTCTCTTCCCCATCTCGGCCTTCTTTATTTCATGTCCTCCTTTCAGAGGAACAACATCATGTGTCTTGTGGTCTAAACCAGTGCAGCGCATGCAGACACACATCTGGTCGGTCTTACAGAACAGCTCCAACAGTTCATCGTGCTTTGTACACATCCTGTCTGCCAGGTTCTTCACAGGGTCGATCAGCTGATGTTCCTTAAGACCTGACTTTGTCAGATGACTCTCCAGGTGAGTCTCACAGTAGGAGGCCAGACACACCAGGCAGTTCTTCAGGGCCTTCAGTTTGGTTCCAGTGCAGACGTCACAGGAAACTTCTCCTGGTTTGGAAACTTGTTGCTCTGAGCTGCTGCTGCTGGCTTTCTGTTGAGCTGACTGTCTGAACTGAGCAGCCATCTCAGAGATGAACATGTTGACCTTCAGTTCAGGTCTAGTATTGAAAACCTCTTTACAGTTGGGACACTGACACTTGTCATTTTTATCCCAGTGTTGAGTGATGCAGGTTTTACAGAAGTTGTGTCCACATGGTGTGCTGACTGGATCAGTGAACACATCCAGACAGATGGAGCACAGAAACCGATCTTCAGTCAGCAGACAGCTGGCAGCAGACATGTTTACAGTCTGAGGATGAAAAGTGAGAAAAAGAAAAGTAATTAGGTATCTTTGATTACGTGTTTCATACAGTATTTCTCCTGTAATATAAGTTGAGTAATGTTAAGGTCTGTTGTTGTACTCCACCCAACTGAGAACTGTACAAAGTTACTCAGAAGTTGGTGCAACTCAAATTAGCGCTGCGATTGTCAATGAGTTTGCAGTCCGCATGTGGTGGTTCGAGGCTCAATGTTAATATTAAAACATGAGAGAAGCTAAAGACAGAAAATACAGAAATGGAGAGAAGCAGGAGGATTGTCGATGTGGATGAAGTGTTAATGTGGATGTTAAACTCACACTTCAACATTATTGAAGCCTTGAAGTGATTTTTACTGATGAAGTTTCAATTCAAGTATGAAAACACAAACCATATCTCCTCATTCACTATTTTGTTTGCATTACAGTGATCATATATTTTTTATTTACTCACTGTTTTCTCTTCTCAACAATATTCTCAGACTCCTGGCCTCTTTCCCACCCCACCTGTACTCAACTGCTTTCTGTAACTCCCTGATGTCCTTTTTCAATCAGAAAATTAATCAGATCCACCTGCACCTAGGCCCAAGCTCCTCCCTCAGCACCTCCCCTGAACCCTGTTTGACGTCTCACTCATTCTCCTTCTTTCAGCTCCCCTCCGACTCAGATATCTCAGACCTCATCCTAAAGTCCAAGCCCTCCACCTGTCAGTTAGATCCCCTCCCCACAGTTCTGGTGAAAGCCTGCCTCCCCTCTCTGCTCCCCCTCATCTCTGCCATCATCCACTCCTCATTCTCCACTGGAATTGTTCCTACACTCTTCAAAACTGCTGCCATCACTCCAATATTGAAAAAACCTGCTGCTGAATTGATTTTTTCACACCAAACACGATTTACGTTTTTAATAGATTGTTTTTTTCCTTCTCAAAAACAAACTACAAATGACAAAGAAATTATTAAAAACATTGCTTTTATTTTAATGCTTTTATTGTAAACAAAATTGCCCTGCCATTGTAAATAGTGCACCTTCAAACTCACTTGAAAAAAATGTGTCCCTTTTTGATAAAATGCTTTTGTAAACATGAATTTAATATGTCAGACATGTTTTTATGGCATGTTTTTATAAAAGCAGATCAGTTTCCCATTGGTATTGATAAAGTGTGAACATAACTTTCATCAAATACTTTATTTGCAAAAGGTGCCTTTTGTTTACAAACAGTATTTTGTATCCCCGAAGATATGTAAACTAAATTAAACATCTGCATGCATTGCATTGCATAGTAAACATCACATGTTGGTAGATGTACAGGACATGAGGCGTCTGCTTGCTGTCTATTTTACATATTTTTGGCCAGGAAGACGAGCCTGTCTGCTACCTATGGCCTCAGACATGCCCCGTTGCGGCTTTGTAGCACAAACCTGGGGTTGAAAGTTTTCAGCATGTGGATGAACCTCCAGGTTTTCCCCCGTATAAGGGCACGATATCTTTAGCGATATGCAACGTGACTGCATCCGTAACAGCTGTCCACCGGACCCCTTTCTTCTCATACGGGACACAATGATTAAATGATTCCGCTAATGTTGGCTGCTTTTTAGCAGGTGTTTGAGGGCTGCCGTGGTCTTTTACATCTCGTAGTGAACAACAAGTGTCCCACGCTGATGCATGCGTCTGTTTGAGATGCTTATATAAATGGGTCAGTCCGCTGCCTTTAGTTGTAACAGCCTTTAAACAAACTTTGCAGCGGACCGTGGTTTGTTCGAGATCTGACACTACAAAACCGAACTACTGACAAAACAGTGCCTTTTTGGAAATGAACTCTTGGCTTGCTGCCATGTTGTTGTGTTTGTTTCTCTGTGGAAACTAAATGCGGGGGGAGGGCAGAGCCCACTATGAACTACGGGAGCCCATGGGGAGCGGCGGCGGAGCAAGTTAAAAAGAAAATTGATTTTACCAATTCATCGCCCAGCCCTAATTTGAGCCGTGAATGGAACTTCCTGTCTGTGTAGAGCTCAGGTTTTGTGTACAGATTTCTGAAACACAGTGAATATTATCAGCTGTACAAAGGCACACAGCATGTAGCTGCAGACACATTAAAGTAGCACGGACAGGGTTTTGAGTTCAAGGTTTCTTACTACTTACCGGGGATGGTTGTAACAAAGGGATAGTTGTAACAGCCTCACTTTCGCCAATAAGGGATAACATAAGAGTCATGTCATCTATTTCATGTATAACCACTCCCTCCCTGATCTTGCATGTGAATTTAGATGGCTCTGAGAAGAAGTGTGCAGATTTTACAGCCAAAACATACATTTTCATGTAACAAAGTAATTTTTTGGACCAAGTCTATATTTTGATCAGTACCGATACTGTTGCAGTTTGAATTAGGTCATTTGTATTAGTTTAAAGAGTAGGTTCTTACGTAAAATGTGAGTCATTTCATCTATGCTAATTTCAAACAACCATGCTGATACAGCTGGCTTAACAATGGCAGACAGGGGTGGGGATGGTTGTAACGCCTTATAAGAAAATGTTACAACCATCCCTGAATCACAATTCACATATTTTCTCTATCCTACTCCTTTTTATTTCAGTATGCCAAGACAGTGGGTGAGGAAAACGAATAGGGGTGTGTCTTCACATGCACTTGAAGTTGCATCAGATGAAGTGAGGCAGGGTAAAACAGTGAGGTCAGTCGCCAAAGACTACTCCATCTGCCATGTGACACTGAGCAGATACTGACAGCAATGAAAACCTCAGAGAACAAGGTTCAAGAAAGCTGCCCAGTGTGGGCTATCAGCAGTGAAAAAGTCTTTGATTGACAGCAAATTCCAAACCCAAAGAAAAGTGTAAATTGCAAGTCCTAGGCCCACGAAAAACTGCAACCCTAGAAAACCTACACACACCTGTCACCACTGTGACTCTGATCACTCTGATTAGGTGGATATCACACACAGATACACGCACTCGGGTTCATGTTTTACCATTTAAGACAGACACAGAGTGCATGTTTGTTGTTTTACTAATTGTCAAACATCTTCCTGTAATTTTACGTAGATTATAAGCTACTTCTGACCTCCTGCTGAAGGTTTCCATCTTTGTGTATAACATTCATAGTTATTATCACAAAATTTTCCATAAGAAAGTTCTTCTAACGCTAGGGTCCACACCATTGACACTGTTCTTCATTTAGCCATCGGTGATGAGTTATTTGTTTTCTTAGTGAAACACAGGAAGATGCTTTAGTGCTGGCACATGCACAATAAACCTATATAGATGCATATTTTGTGGTGTGGTCTCAATTTTTAGTTATTCAATCTGACAGTTACAATTGACCCCAGGTTGTGTTACAATAAACCCCGGTATTGGGGTAGATTGTAACAATGGCACTCCTTGCATTTGACATCATAAAGTGAATTCTGTGATATAGTTGATGAAGTTAAAAACATTGCTATTTGTAGTAGAGAAATGAGGGTACTTTGTGTCAAAATTTGAGTGCCGTACCACAAACAATCAGCAAGTTATAGGAGCTGAGATAAAGTGTTACAACCATCCCCGGTCTTCCCCACTGTTTAACAGCTACATAAGTTGAAAACAGCAAATTTGTACCTTTTATACACAATAAAATACACTGTCAGATAACATTCGACACTGTCCTCTGAGCTAGGCTAATTAGCCTTTAGCAGACAAGTTTATCTGTGTTTGTGTTTGTTATGGTTGGATTGAGCTACTGCACTTTACAGTAAAGGCATGTGGTATAATAAAACTCAATTAATATCAGGTATCAAACATGATGTTTTTATATCAGGAGATGGTACATTGATATTCCAAAGTCAGATACTAGTTTTAACTAAATTCAACCAAATATTTCTGCAGTTTGTCTTTGTCTGGCCGTGTACTCACCAGTGTTTGTCAGAGATTCTGCTGTCTTGCAGTTTCCTGCAGAGAGAAACAAAGAGACTCTTCTGGACTGCAGCTGTGCTGTCACTCAAACTTTCAGGGTCATTTGAGGACATGTGACGTTGAGGCTTCTTCTCTTTCAGTGTTGCTCCTCCTCTCAGTGCTGCTGTATGAGATCTAAATGATAAATACTCTGACATGGCTTGGCACCAGGAGGAGTTTTTATTTTTCGTTACAGCAGCCAGTATAATTAATTGTCACTTCTAGGTCAGGGGTCAGCAACCTTTACTATCAGAAGAGCCATTTTAAAATTAGAATTAGAAGTTCTTTGTTGTCCACTAGGGAAATTAATTTTGTTCAGGTCAGTCAAGACAGTCATATACAAAACAGGTGAACAATATCACAGACACCACAATAAAAGACAGGAGGTATGACTCCAAAAGATCTACCAACTCTGGAAATGTGCATGTGTGCATGCATGCGTGCCTGCATGGAGGGGGTGTCAGCACAACAGGGCCAGTTCTTCCAAGTGGAGGGGGCAAGGGGGTTCCGGGGGGTTATGTTTGTTAAGAAGCCTGATAGCAGAAGAGATGAAGCTGGCCCTGCCCCTGTTTGTTTTGAATACAGGGGCAGCATATCTTCTACCAGAGGGCAGGGCATGTGCTGAGGTTATGAGTTGAGTCCCTTGTGATCTTACTTGCTTTCTTCACCATCCTTCTTCACCGGGTTGAGCACTGCTCCCCGCAGAGCTTGGACCCAAGGTGATCACCCTTCGTAGTTTGGCCTTGTTGGTCTGTGAGAGCCCCCCAAACCAAGCCAAAAGAGAAAAGGTGATGAGGCTCTCTATGTGGCAGATGTAAAAGCTGCGAAGGATGAGAGGGGCTACATCCAGATGCCTCAGCCTCTGTAGGAGGTTGATCTGCTGCTGGCACTTTTTGAAGATGGTTTGTGTATTGTCGTTAAAGGTCAGCCTGCTGTTGATGGTAGTCCCGAGGTACTTGTAGCTGCTAACCTTCTCCCTCAAAATGGGCGTGGCTGTTGGAGATGTCGACCAATGCAGTGTCATCTGCAAACTTCACAGCCATGCTCACACTGTCCGAGCCCCTCAGGTCGTTGTTATATAGCGAGAACAGGATTGGGGAAATCACTGTGCCCTGGGGAGTGCCGGTGGTTGTGAGCATGACAGGAGAGGCCTTTTGAGGAGGAAGTCCATTATCCAGAGGATCATATGGGGATCCACCTAGAGCTCTTGCAGTTTGGTGCAGAAGATGTGGGGTTGCATGCAGTTAAAGGTCGAGGAGAAATCCACAAACAGGATCCTGGTGTATGCGCATGGCTTTTCTAAGTGACTGTAGGTGGTATGTAATACAGTCATCAGTGTGTCCTCCACTGAGTGATTTTGCCTGTAGGCGAACTGCAGCGGATCGAGGGTGAGGTTTACTTGTGAGAGGAGGCCGGGTACCAAGCATTTTACCAAGACCGATGTGAGGGCCACAGGTCTACAATATGGTTGGTCTTGGGGATAGGTCTTATCTCAGAATGCTTCCACAGTGTGGGGATGGTATTCTCCCGGAGAGAGCAGTTGAAGAGATGACAGAGAAGACTGGCTAGCTCATCTGAGCATTCCTTCACCAACCTCCCTTTAATGAGATCAGGTCCCCAGGGCCTTAGATGGATTGAGCCTCCTCAGGCCCTGCCCCACCCATTTTGCCCCCATCCCTCTCCCAAAGAATCTGTCTGGAGCCGCAAAACACATTTGTGTCTTATAATGAAGGTAACGCAGCCTAGTTGCTAGCTCAACAACAGTATTTTTTTTCTGTGCTAACAAAACAAAAGAAGATGCTATGATAACCAGTTACGAGGTAGCTCAACTCATTGCCTGACATGGGAAACCTTTCTCAGATGGTGACTTCATAAAACAGTGCCTCACTAAAGTTGCAGGAATAATGTGCCCGGAGAAAATGCAGGAACGTTGTCCAGAAACACAGTTGTGCAGCAAATCGAAGACTTGTCAGTTAACGTAACATCAAGTGTCCCATAAAGCTTGTGCTTTTGACTCATTTTTACTCGATTGCATGTGGTGAGAGCACGGAGGCCACAGACACCACACAACTGTTAATTTTTTTGCGGGGAGTTGGCGATAACATTTGCATTATGGAGAAGCTGCTTAATATTAGGAGTCTTAAGGGCACAACATTGGGTGAGGACATTTTTGAAGCTGTGTCAGATACAATTTACTAGATGGGACTGAAATGGGACAAACTCTGTGGAATTACAACAGATGGCGCTCCGGCAATGACAGGTGAGCGCAAAAGAATGGCCTCTATTGTGTGTGCCAAGGTGAAAGAGAGTGGAGGTGAGGCTGTCAAAATGCACTGTATCATCCACCAAGAGGTCTTTTGTGCCAAGGCAGTCCAGCTTGGTGATGTGATGAACACTGTTGTGAAAACTGTCAACATAATTTGAGCACAAGGGCTTTACCACAGAGAATTTCAAGCTTTCCTATCTGATGTCGGTGCTGAATAAGGGGACATCTACATCTCTCAAAGTCATGGCTCTGTGCTGCAGCGGTTTTATTCCCTCTGATCAAATAGGCTTTTCCAAAGGCCAAGCTTTCTGATCAAACGGGGAAATGTGTGTCTGTGATCACATTTCTCATGACAGAATTCAGTCAGCACTTCCAAGATTTTTCTTTCATTGAGAAAGAAATCAAACTGTTCTCGACTCCCTTCCTGATGGATGTAGAAGAAGATGAGAGTGTCTGCAGTTTGAACTTATCGGAAATGCAGTGTGATAATTCTCAGAAGAATCAGCATCAGCTTCTCTCCTGACCCGACTTCTACCAGAGCTTGGAAAAGGCCAAGTTTCCTCTGATGAGCTGCCACGCAAAAAGAATGAGTCTGTTCGGCTCAACATACATATGTGAGCAAACATTTTCTTTGTTAACTCTCAACAAAATGAGATTGAGAACTAAAATGAGCCGTGTCTGTGATGTCCTTCACATCTCAACCACCAAAGCCCCCCCCCCCCCCCCCCGCCCCCCCTTTATACAGGGCTGTGAAGGGGGATCACCATCCTGAAGAAGCAATCTGAGACTGCTGTTTTGAGAATTAGCGATCAACCCTTTTGTAACAACATGAATGGGAAAACCCATTAACAGAAAGTTGTGATGTAGGCTGTTTTTTTATGTTACTATAAGCATATTCAATTATCGTAATTTAGGCGTAATTTACCTACATTTGATTGATTTTGCTAACTTTAACACACTAGAGGTGAGGTGATATACTTCTAGTTAGTGACCCTGGCCTTCGTTTATATTTTCTGTATGTGGCCCTCAGTAAAAACATTTTGGACACCCCTGCTGTAAACATGAAGTCCTGCCTGTTGCTGTCTTCTTCATTTTTCACTGTTGGAGGATTTTACAGGTGAAAACTTCAAACTTGCTTTGGAGGCTCAAGTTGAGTCAAGTCTTTAGGGAGTTCAGTCTGGAGTCCTCTTGTTTTTACCACACTAAGACGTGTGTGTTAAAAGGTGAAAACATCTCAGACTGGGCAGAGAGTCAGCTGCTTACATATTAGTCATAGATAATCTATATGTGTTGGAAAGGCTGGCAGTGACATCTAGTGGACAAAACAGGAGTTGCACACAAACAGTGTTTTCTCACTCATTCACTGCAGCAACAGAAGAGGAGTGGATGGTTCAGGGACAGTTTTCTGTTTCTGTTGTGTGTTCATGAAAACATTATGCTGAAGTTTTCCTCATTGAGAACATATTCTGTTTGTGGTGCAGTTTATTGCACCATGTTACTGTTCATTGTTTGTGGTTAATCGTCAAAATGCAGCAGCTGATTAGCAGACCCACTTTGTGAGCCTTGTGTTGGAGCCAGTTTGTGTCGATCATCAGCTGCATAAGTGACATTTTTCTGCTATAATTTAGCTCCTGTGTTGCTTTAAAGTTAATATTTTAAGCTTTGTGATCATTAGTCAACA
>JBBNBP010000436.1:0-45375 GCA_039737535.1 Lagodon rhomboides
TGATCCAGAAGAGACAACTGAAGATTCAGGAGATGAGGCGCTCAGTGGAGCTCAGTAAGAAAGATGCAGACAGAGAGATAGCAGCTGGTGTTCAGGTCTTCACCGCTCTGAAGGAGTCTGTTGAGAGAAGCCAGGCGGAGCTCATCGACACCATCAAAGAGAAGCATAGAGAGACAGAGAAACAGGCTGAAGGTTTCATCAAAGAGCTGGAACAGGAAATCTTTGAGCTGGAGAAGAGAAGCTCTGAGGTGGAGAAGCTCTCAAGTTCTAAGGACAACCTCTTTGTCATCTTCCAAAGCTCCCCATCACTGAACACTGCTCCACTCACCAAGAACTGGAAAGGTGTCAGTGTCCGTCCACCTTCATATGAGGGGACTGTGGTGAGAGCTGTGAATCAGCTGGAGGAGATGCTCAGTAAACAGATGAAGAAGCTGTTTGAGGCCGAGCTGAAGAGGGTCCAGCGGTATGCAGTGGATGTGACACTCGATCCTGATACAGCACATCCTAAACTCATCCTGTCTGATGATGGAAAACAAGTTAAACATGGTGATGTAAAGAAGAATCTCCCAGACAACCCAGAGAGATTTTATCCTTGTTCCTGTGTCTTAGCAAATCAGAGTTTCTATTCCGGAAAATTTTATTATGAGGTTCAAGTTAAAGGTAAGACTGAGTGGGATTTAGGAGTGGCTAAAGAGTCAATCAACAGGAAGGGAAAAATCACCCTGTCTCCTCAGAATGGTTACTGGTCGATATGTTTGAGGAATAAAAATGAGTACAAAGCTTGTGCTGGCCCTTCAGTCAGTCTCTCTCTGAAGTGTCGGCCTGAGAAGGTGGGGGTGTTTGTGGATTATGAGGAGGGTCTGGTCTCCTTTTATGACGTTGGTGCTGCAGCTCTTATCTACTCCTTTACTAGCTGCTGCTTCACTCAGAAACTCTACCCATTCTTCAATCCATGCAGTAATGCTGGTGGTAAAAACTCTGCTCCTCTGATCATCTCTCCTGTCAATCACACTGAGTAGAACAAACATTTGATTTTCTACAGAAATATTCACATCATTTAATGTAATAAATGTATATTTATTGATTATATTTGGCTTGTACATTGTTTTTTCAGATTCTCATGAAGCATTTTTTATCCTTTTTTTCTGTCAATGTTTTTGTTTAATATGTCACAGTATCGCTCTGATTTATATGATGTAATGAACTTTATTTCTCTAAGAACTGTTAAATCATCAGAAACAAAGTGTGCAACAATAATAATCATTTTATGTTCCTGATCATTGTATATATGAGAAGTGTTGATTAAAAACATTTGGTTTGTACATTGTTGTTTTTTCAGATTCTGATGAAGAATTTTTCACCTTTTATCCGTCAATGTTTTCGTTTAATGTGTCACAGTATCGCTCTGATTGATATGGTGTACTGAACTGTATTTTTCTTAGAACTGTTAAATCATCAGAAACAAAGTATTGGAAAATAATAATCATTTTATGTTCCTGATCATTGTATATATGAGAAGTGTTGATTAAAAATACCATCAGCTGTTCTCAGATCAGATGACATGTGAGCAGTGTTGGGTAGTAACGCGTTATTAGTAACGCCGTTACATAACGCCGTTACTTTTTTCAGTAACGCGTTGTTTTTTAAAATTCTGTAACTCCGTTCCCGTTACCAAACGCTGCGTTACTCCGTTCCTTTTGGTGAGGTTTTACAAAGGCACACAGTTCCCGATCAATAAAGTTTAATTGAATTGAAAAACAAAGCACTTGTCGCCCTCTAGCGTCACACACGCAATCAAACACACGCCATGAAGAGAACTGGACAGGTCACGGCATGATGGCGAGCGAGAAGGGGAAGATAAATTTCTACTCGTGGAAATACTATTTTCAGCTCGAGAGCAAAGGGAAAAACAACATTTCAGTAACATGTAAACTGTGCCCCGGGTCAAAAATCCTTTCTACGGCGAACAACAGCAACAGCAATCTGCTGAAGCACCTAGAGAAGCGGCATGCTTCCACAAAGTTAGCAGCTAAGGTAACGTCAGCTAACGCAGCATCCGAGACCGACAGCAGCGAGCAGCACACACCCACTCCACCCAAGCAGCAGCGGTTGGAGTTCGAAAGACGGACCCATAGCCAGGCACAACTTGATAAAACAATTGCACTGTATGTTTGATTGTTTATTTGGATCTCTTTATCAGGCTATTATTCCAAGAGTCCAATGGTAAAATTGGAAGAATGTTTTACAGTAACTAAAAAGTTACTTTCTCAGTAACGCATTACTTTTTGGTTTAAGTAACTGAGTTACTTTTTTACAAAGTAACTAGTAACTGTAACTAGTTACTATTTTTCAGTAACTAGCACAACACTGCATGTGAGAGAGGTTGTAGTGTAAGATGATGGTGGGTCGTTGTGGGGTCTATAAAAGGAGCGTTACAGTCTGCTGATGTTTAGTATATTTTTGTATATCTACCACTCAACTGTTATGTTGTCATTTTGTAGTCCTGTTAGATTATATCTGATGATTTTAACTTGTTATTAACCTTTTTTTTCATTTTGTGACTCTGTTTCTTCCACGTAACCAGAAATGACATATGTTCTTGATGTTTTTGTTAAACAAAGTCAAAATATCAACATGCTGTTTTGTACAAAATATGACCAATATCTTTCATTACTGATATCTTGTATCTGATGATAACATTTTCAGTTTTGAGGTTCAAAGTGTTTTTTAACCAGATCAGCAGACAGAATATTTCTTCATCCAGATGGTTAGAGAAGTCTTTGATGATTCTGGAAATTCTGATCAGAAGCTAATGTTGTGAAATTAACTTTTTGGTGTCATGATTCTGTTTGCTTTCGTGATTTCCTGTTTTATTTTTGCCCTTGTGTGTCATGTGTTTCTCTTCAGTTCCCCCCTCTGTGTGAACTTCCTGCCCTTCTTCTGTGTTCAGCTGTGTCTTGTTTGTCAGTCAGAACTGTGTGTATATAGTCTGTGTGCTCCCTGATGTCTTTGTCAGTTCGTCCCGTGTTTCCTCTGAACCCGTTCCCGTGTCTTCCACTATCTTCCCGTGTCATGTTTCTGCTGTTTTGTTCGTCTTGTTTTCTCCTGAGTTGTACTTTGCTCCTCTTGGCTGATACCGTGTTTTAGCTTTTCTGTTACTAATTTTTATTTTGGGGATTTACGCCTCTTGGATGTATTCGGATTCTTGGTTTACTCAGTTTTTTGTGAAATTAAGCTCGCCTTTTGTTCTGAATCCTGCCTGCCTCCCTGGTGTTTTGTATTTGGGTCCTCACCTTTTCAACCACTAATTGTAAAATGTTGGTGTTTAAAATTAATTTGAAAATGAGATTCTTAGCTCTGTCACTTGAATGTTAGGGTGACACATGAGACAATAAACATTCAGTATGATGTTGACTAATGATCACAAAGCTTAAAATATTAACTTTAAAGCAACACAGGAGCTAAATTATAGCAGAAAAATGTCACTTATGCAGCTGATGATCGACACAAACTGGCTCCAACACAAGGCTCACAAAGTGGGTCTGCTAATCAGCTGCTGCATTTTGACGATTAACCACAAACAATGAACAGTAACATGGTGCAATAAACTGCACCACAAACAGAATATGTTCTCAATGAGGAAAACTTCAGCACAATGTTTTCATGAACACACAACAGAAACAGAAAACTGTCCCTGAACCATCCACTCCTCTTCTGTTGCTGCAGTGAATGAGTGAGAAAACACTGTTTGTGTGCAACTCCTGTTTTGTCCACTAGATGTCACTGCCAGCCTTTCCAACACATATAGATTATCTATGACTAATATGTAAGCAGCTGACTCTCTGCCCAGTCTGAGATGTTTTCACCTTTTAACACACACGTCTTAGTGTGGTAAAAACAAGAGGACTCCAGACTGAACTCCCTAAAGACTTGACTCAACTTGAGGCTCCAAAGCAAGTTTGAAGTTTTCACCTGTAAAATCCTCCAACAGTGAAAAATGAAGAAGACAGCAACAGGCAGGACTTCATAGTTTACAGCAGAGGTGTCCAAAATGTTTTTACTGAGGGCCACATACAGGAAATATAAACGAAGGCCAGGGTCACTAACTAGAAGTATATCACCTCACCTCTAGTGTGTTAAAGTTAGCAAAATCAATCAAATGTAGGTAAATTACGCCTAAATTACGATAATTGAATATGCTTATAGTAACATAAAAAACAGCCTACATCACAACTTTCTGTTAATGGGTTTTCCCATTCATGTTGTTACAAAAGGGTTGATCGCCAATTCTCAAAACAGCAGTCTCAGATTGCTTCTTCAGGATGGTGATCCCCCTTCACAGCCCTGTATAAAGGGGGGGCGGGGGGGGGGGGGGGGGTTTGGTGGTTGAGATGTGAAGGACATCACAGACACGGCTCATTTTAGTTCTCAATCTCATTTTGTTGAGAGTTAACAAAGAAAATGTTTGCTCACATATGTATGTTGAGCCGAACAGACTCATTCTTTTTGCGTGGCAGCTCATCAGAGGAAACTTGGCCTTTTCCAAGCTCTGGTAGAAGTCGGGATCAGGAGAGAAGCTGATGCTGATTCTTCTGAGAATTATCACACTGCATTTCGATAAGTTCAAACTGCAGACACTCTCATCTTCTTCTACATCCATCAGGAAGGGAGTCGAGAACAGTTTGATTTCTTTCTCAATGAAAGAAAAATCTTGGAAGTGCTGACTGAATTCTGTCATGAGAAATGTGATCACAGACACACATTTCCCCGTTTGATCAGAAAGCTTGGCCTTTGGAAAAGCCTATTTGATCACAGGGAATAAAACCGCTGCAGCACAGAGCCATGACTTTGAGAGATGTCCCCTTATTCAGCACCGACATCAGATAGGAAAGCTTGAAATTCTCTGTGGTAAAGCCCTTGTGCTCAAATTATGTTGACAGTTTTCACAACAGTGTTCATCACATCACCAAGCTGGACTGCCTTGGCACAAAAGACTTCTTGGTGGATGATACAGTGCATTTTGACAGCCTCACCTCCACTCTCTTTCACCTTGGCACACACAATAGAGGCCATTCTTTTGCGCTCACCTGTCATTGCCGGAGCGCCATCTGTTGTAATTCCACAGAGTTTGTCCCATTTCAGTCCCATCTAGTAAATTGTATCTGACACAGCTTCAAAAATGTCCTCACCCAATGTTGTGCCCTTAAGACTCCTAATATTAAGCAGCTTCTCCATAATGCAAACGTTATCGCCAACTCCCCGCAAAAAAATTAACAGTTGTGTGGTGTCTGTGGCCTCCGTGCTCTCACCACATGCAATCGAGTAAAAATGAGTCAAAAGCACAAGCTTTATGGGACACTTGATGTTACGTTAACTGACAAGTCTTCGATTTGCTGCACAACTGTGTTTCTGGACAACGTTCCTGCATTTTCTCCGTGCACATTATTCCTGCAACTTTAGTGAGGCACTGTTTTATGAAGTCACCATCTGAGAAAGGTTTCCCATGTCAGGCAATGAGTTGAGCTACCTCGTAACTGGTTATCATAGCATCTTCTTTTGTTTTGTTAGCACAGAAAAAAAATACTGTTGTTGAGCTAGCAACTAGGCTGCGTTACCTTCATTATAAGACACAAATGTGTTTTGCGGCTCCAGACAGATTCTTTGGGAGAGGGATGGGGGCAAAATGGGTGGGGCAGGGCCTGAGGAGGCTCAATCCATCTAAGGCCCTGGGGACCTGATCTCATTAAAGGGAGGTTGGTGAAGGAATGCTCAGATGAGCTAGCCAGTCTTCTCTGTCATCTCTTCAACTGCTCTCTCCGGGAGAATACCATCCCCACACTGTGGAAGCGTTCTGAGATAAGACCTATCCCCAAGACCAACCATACTGTAGACCTGTGGCCCTCACATCGGTCTTGGTAAAATGCTTGGTACCCGGCCTCCTCTCACAAGTAAACCTCACCCTCGATCCGCTGCAGTTTGCCTACAGGCAAAATCACTCAGTGGAGGACACACTGATGACTGTATTACATACCACCTACAGTCACTTAGAAAAGCCATGCGCATACACCAGGATCCTGTTTGTGGATTTCTCCTCGACCTTTAACTGCATGCAACCCCACATCTTCTGCACCAAACTGCAAGAGCTCTAGGTGGATCCCCATATGATCCTCTGGATAATGGACTTCCTCCTCAAAAGGCCTCTCCTGTCATGCTCACATCCACCGGCACTCCCCAGGGCACAGTGATTTCCCCAATCCTGTTCTCGCTATATAACAACGACCTGAGGGGCTCGGACAGTGTGAGCATGGCCGTGAAGTTTGCAGATGACACTGCATTGGTCGACATCTCCAACAGCCACGCCCATTTTGAGGGAGAAGCGACAAATCTGCAACAGTGGTGCAAAGAGCACTTTCTCCAGATAAACGTGAGGCAGACAAAGGAGCTTCTCATAGACGTCCAGAGTAACGTCGACCCTGTTCCACAGCTGACACTCAACGAAGAGGTTGTGGAGAAGGTTAGCAGCTACAAGTACCTCGGGACTACCATCAACAGCAGGCTGACCTTTAACGACAATACACAAACCATCTTCAAAAAGTGCCAGCAGCAGATCAACCTCCTACAGAGGCTGAGGCATCTGGATGTAGCCCCTCTCATCCTTCGCAGCTTTTACATCTGCCACATAGAGAGCCTCATCACCTTTTCTCTTTTGGCTTGGTTTGGGGGGCTCTCACAGACCAACAAGGCCAAACTACGAAGGGTGATCACCTTGGGTCCAAGCTCTGCGGGGAGCAGTGCTCAACCCGGTGAAGAAGGATGGTGAAGAAAGCAAGTAAGATCACAAGGGACTCAACTCATAACCTCAGCACATGCCCTGCCCTCTGGTAGAAGATATGCTGCCCCTGTATTCAAAACAAACAGGGGCAGGGCCAGCTTCATCTCTTCTGCTATCAGGCTTCTTAACAAACATAACCCCCCGGAACCCCCTTGCCCCCTCCACTTGGAAGAACTGGCCCTGTTGTGCTGACACCCCCTCCATGCAGGCACGCATGCATGCACACATGCACATTTCCAGAGTTGGTAGATCTTTTGGAGTCATACCTCCTGTCTTTTATTGTGGTGTCTGTGATATTGTTCACCTGTTTTGTATATGACTGTCTTGACTGACCTGAACAAAATTAATTTCCCTAGTGGACAACAAAGAACTTCTAATTCTAATTTTAAAATGGCTCTTCTGATAGTAAAGGTTGCTGACCCCTGACCTAGAAGTGACAATTAATTATACTGGCTGCTGTAAACGAAAAATAAAAACTCCTCCTGGTGCCAAGCCATGTCAGAGTATTTATCATTTAGATCTCATACAGCAGCACTGAGAGGAGGAGCAACACTGAAAGAGAAGAAGCCTCAACGTCACATGTCCTCAAATGACCGTGAAAGTTTGAGTGACAGCACAGCTGCAGTCCAGAAGAGTCTCTGTGTTTCTCTCTGCAGGAAACTGCAAGACAGCAGAATCTCTGACAAACACTGGTGAGTACACGGCCAGACAAAGACAAACTGCAGAAATATTTGGTTGAATTTAGTTACAACTAGTATCTGACTTTGGAATATCAATGTACCATCTCCTGATATAAAAACATCATGTTTGATACCTGATATTAATTGAGTTTTATTATACCACATGCCTTTACTGTAAAGTGCAGCAGCTCAATCCAACCACAACAAACACAAACACAGATAAACTTGTCTGCTAAAGGCTAATTAGCCTAGCTCAGAGGACAGTGTCGAATGTTATCTGACAGTGTATTTTATTGTGTATAAAAGGTACAAATTTGCTGTTTTCAACTTATGTAGCTGTTAAACAGTGGGGAAGACCGGGGATGGTTGTAACACTTTATCTCAGCTCCTATAACTTGCCGATTGTTTGTGGTACGGCACTCAAATTTTGACACAAAGTACCCTCATTTGTCTACTACAAATAGCAATGTTTTTAACTTCATCAACTATATCACAGAATTCACTTTATGATGTCAAATGCAAGGAGTGCCATTGTTACAATCTACCCCAATACCGGGGTTTGTTGTAACACAACCTGGGGTCAATTGTAACTGTAAGATTGAATAACTAAAAATTGAGACCACACCACAAAATATGCATCTATATAGGTTTATTGTGCATGTGCCAGCACTAAAGCATCTTCCTGTGTTTCACTAAGAAAACAAATAACTCATCACCGATGGCTAAATGAAGAACAGTGTCAATGGTGTGGACCCTAGCATTAGAAGAACTTTCTTATGGAAAATTTTGTGATAACTATGAATGTTATACACAAAGATGGAAACGTTCAGCAGGAGGTCAGAAGTAGCTTATAATCTACGTAAAATTACAGGAAGATGTTTGACAATTAGTAAAACAACAAACATGCACTCTGTGTCTGTCTTAAATGGTAAAACATGAACCCGAGTGCGTGTATCTGTGTGTGATATCCACCTAATCAGAGTGATCAGAGTCACAGTGGTGACAGGTGTGTGTAGGTTTTCTAGGGTTGCAGTTTTTCGTGGGCCTAGGACTTGCAATTTACACTTTTCTTTGGGTTTGGAATTTGCTGTCAATCAAAGACTTTTTGACTGCTGATAGCCCACACTGGGCAGCTTTCTTGAACCTTGTTCTCTGAGGTTTTCATTGCTGTCAGTATCTGCTCAGTGTCACATGGCAGATGGAGTAGTCTTTGGCGACTGACCTCACTGTTTTACCCTGCCTCACTTCATCTGATGCAACTTCAAGTGCATGTGAAGACACACCCCTATTCGTTTTCCTCACCCACTGTCTTGGCATACTGAAATAAAAAGGAGTAGGATAGAGAAAATATGTGAATTGTGATTCAGGGATGGTTGTAACATTTTCTTATAAGGCGTTACAACCATCCCCACCCTGTCTGCCATTGTTAAGCCAGCTGTATCAGCATGGTTGTTTGAAATTAGCATAGATGAAATGACTCACATTTTACGTAAGAACCTACTCTTTAAACTAATACAAATGACCTAATTCAAACTGCAACAGTATCGGTACTGATCAAAATATAGACTTGGTCCAAAAAATTACTTTGTTACATGAAAATGTATGTTTTGGCTGTAAAATCTGCACACTTCTTCTCAGAGCCATCTAAATTCACATGCAAGATCAGGGAGGGAGTGGTTATACATGAAATAGATGACATGACTCTTATGTTATCCCTTATTGGCGAAAGTGAGGCTGTTACAACTATCCCTTTGTTACAACCATCCCCGGTAAGTAGTAAGAAACCTTGAACTCAAAACCCTGTCCGTGCTACTTTAATGTGTCTGCAGCTACATGCTGTGTGCCTTTGTACAGCTGATAATATTCACTGTGTTTCAGAAATCTGTACACAAAACCTGAGCTCTACACAGACAGGAAGTTCCATTCACGGCTCAAATTAGGGCTGGGCGATGAATTGGTAAAATCAATTTTCTTTTTAACTTGCTCCGCCGCCGCTCCCCATGGGCTCCCGTAGTTCATAGTGGGCTCTGCCCTCCCCCCGCATTTAGTTTCCACAGAGAAACAAACACAACAACATGGCAGCAAGCCAAGAGTTCATTTCCAAAAAGGCACTGTTTTGTCAGTAGTTCGGTTTTGTAGTGTCAGACCTCGAACAAACCACGGTCCGCTGCAAAGTTTGTTTAAAGGCTGTTACAACTAAAGGCAGCGGACTGACCCATTTATATAAGCATCTCAAACAGACGCATGCATCAGCGTGGGACACTTGTTGTTCACTACGAGATGTAAAAGACCACGGCAGCCCTCAAACACCTGCTAAAAAGCAGCCAACATTAGCGGAATCATTTAATCATTGTGTCCCGTATGAGAAGAAAGGGGTCCGGTGGACAGCTGTTACGGATGCAGTCACGTTGCATATCGCTAAAGATATCGTGCCCTTATACGGGGGAAAAGCTGGAGGTTCATCCACATGCTGAAAACTTTCAACCCCAGGTTTGTGCTACAAAGCCACAACGGGGCATGTCTGAAGCCATAGGTAGCAGACAGGCTCGTCTTCCTGGCCAAAAATATGTAAAATAGACAGCAAGCAGACGCCTCATGTCCTGTACATCTACCAACATGTGATGTTTACTATGCAATGCAATGCATGCAGATGTTTAATTTAGTTTACATATCTTCAGGGATACAAAATACTGTTTGTAAACAAAAGGCACCTTTTGCAAATAAAGTATTTGATGAAAGTTATGTTCACACTTTATCAATACCAATGGGAAACTGATCTGCTTTTATAAAAACATGCCATAAAAACATGTCTGACATGTTAAATTCATGTTTACAAAAGCATTTTATCAAAAAGGGACACATTTTTTTCAAGTGAGTTTGAAGGTGCACTATTTACAATGGCAGGGCAATTTTGTTTACAATAAAAGCATTAAAATAAAAGCAATGTTTTTAATAATTTCTTTGTCATTTGTAGTTTGTTTTTGAGAAGGAAAAAAACAATCTATTAAAAACGTAAATCGTGTTTGGTGTGAAAAAATCAATTCAGCAGCAGGTTTTTTCAATATTGGAGTGATGGCAGCAGTTTTGAAGAGTGTAGGAACAATTCCAGTGGAGAATGAGGAGTGGATGATGGCAGAGATGAGGGGGAGCAGAGAGGGAGGCAGGCTTTCACCAGAACTGTGGGGAGGGGATCTAACTGACAGGTGGAGGGCTTGGACTTTAGGATGAGGTCTGAGATATCTGAGTCGGAGGGGAGCTGAAAGAAGGAGAATGAGTGAGACGTCAAACAGGGTTCAGGGGAGGTGCTGAGGGAGGAGCTTGGGCCTAGGTGCAGGTGGATCTGATTAATTTTCTGATTGAAAAAGGACATCAGGGAGTTACAGAAAGCAGTTGAGTACAGGTGGGGTGGGAAAGAGGCCAGGAGTCTGAGAATATTGTTGAGAAGAGAAAAGTGAGTAAATAAAAAATATATGATCACTGTAATGCAAACAAAATAGTGAATGAGGAGATATGGTTTGTGTTTTCATACTTGAATTGAAACTTCATCAGTAAAAATCACTTCAAGGCTTCAATAATGTTGAAGTGTGAGTTTAACATCCACATTAACACTTCATCCACATCGACAATCCTCCTGCTTCTCTCCATTTCTGTATTTTCTGTCTTTAGCTTCTCTCATGTTTTAATATTAACATTGAGCCTCGAACCACCACATGCGGACAGCAAACTCATTGACAATCGCAGCGCTAATTTGAGTTGCACCAACTTCTGAGTAACTTTGTACAGTTCTCAGTTGGGTGGAGTACAACAACAGACCTTAACATTACTCAACTTATATTACAGGAGAAATACTGTATGAAACACGTAATCAAAGATACCTAATTAGTTTTCTTTTTCTCACTTTTCGTCCTCAGACTGTAAACATGTCTGCTGCCAGCTGTCTGCTGACTGAAGATCGGTTTCTGTGCTCCATCTGTCTGGATGTGTTCACTGATCCAGTCAGCACACCATGTGGACACAACTTCTGTAAAACCTGCATCACTCAACACTGGGATAAAAATGACAAGTGTCAGTGTCCCAACTGTAAAGAGGTTTTCAATACTAGACCTGAACTGAAGGTCAACATGTTCATCTCTGAGATGGCTGCTCAGTTCAGACAGTCAGCTCAACAGAAAGCCAGCAGCAGCAGCTCAGAGCAACAAGTTTCCAAACCAGGAGAAGTTTCCTGTGACGTCTGCACTGGAACCAAACTGAAGGCCCTGAAGAACTGCCTGGTGTGTCTGGCCTCCTACTGTGAGACTCACCTGGAGAGTCATCTGACAAAGTCAGGTCTTAAGGAACATCAGCTGATCGACCCTGTGAAGAACCTGGCAGACAGGATGTGTACAAAGCACGATGAACTGTTGGAGCTGTTCTGTAAGACCGACCAGATGTGTGTCTGCATGCGCTGCACTGGTTTAGACCACAAGACACATGATGTTGTTCCTCTGAAAGGAGGACATGAAATAAAGAAGGCCGAGATGGGGAAGAGAGACCCTGAAATTCAGCAGGTGATTCAGAACAGACGACTGAAGATTCAGGAGATGAAGCGCTCAGTGGAGCTCAGTAAGAAAGATGCAGACAGAGAGATAGCAGCTGGTATTCAGGTCTTCACCGCTCTGAAGGACTCTGTTGAGAGAAGCCAGGTCGAGCTCATTGACACCATCAAAGAGAAGCAGAGAGAGACAGAAAAACAGGCTGAAAGCTTCATTAAAGAGCTGGAACAGGAAATCTCTGAGCTGGAGAAGAGAAGCTCTGAGGTGGAGCAGCTCTCAAGTTCTAAAGAGAACTTCTTCATCGACTTCCAAAACTTCCCATCACTGAACGCTGCTCTAACCACCAAGGACTGGACAGGAGTCAGTGTCTGTCAACCTTCATATGAGGGGACTGTGGTGAGAGCTGTGAATCAGCTGGAGGAGACGCTGAGTAAACAGATGAAGAAGCTGTTTGAGGCCGAGCTGAAGAGGGTCCAGCAGTATGCAGTGGATGTGACACTCGATCCTGATACAGCACATCCTGATCTCATCCTGTCTGTTGATGGAAAACAAGTATATGACAGTGATGTAAAGAAGAATCTTTCAGACAGCCAAGAAAGATTTGATACTTGTACCTGTGTCTTAGCAAAGCAGAGTTTCTCTTCAGGAAGATTTTATTATGAGGTTCAAGTTAAAGGGAAGACCGACTGGGATTTAGGAGTGGCCAGAGAGTCGATCAACAGGAAGGGATACATCACACTGTCTCCTCAGGATGGCTACTGGACCATATGTTTGAGAAATAAAAGTGAGTACAGAGCTCTTGTTGGCTCCCCAGTCCGTCTCTCTCTGAAGTGTCGACCTGAGAAGGTGGGGGTGTTTGTGGATTATGAGGATGGTCTGGTCTCCTTTTATGACATTGATGCTGCAGCTCTTATCTACTCCTTTACTGGCTGCTGCTTCACTCAGAAACTCTACCCATACTTCAGTCCATTTCTTAACGATGGTGGTAAAAACTCTGCTCCTCTGATCATCTGTCCTGTCAATCACACTGAGTAGAACAAACATTTGATTTTCTACAGAAAGATTCACATCATTTAATGTAATAAATGTACATTACTGATTATACTTGGTTTGTACGTTGTTGTTTTATCAGATTCTGATTAAGCATTTTTTCCCCTTTTTAGTCTGTCTGATGTCAGTTACAAGTTCTTGTTTCTTTTGCATTGTTTGAGCTCATTCTAAAACCAGTAACTTCCACTTAAGAATACTTTTACTCTAGAAATATTGGTATTTAACTATTTTTGTTCTTTTTTTGAAAAAAAGTGAGAATCTACAGTTAACAGCTGTGGTTAAATAAGAAGGATTCTCCATCTCAGGTCAAAACTCTTATTTTCTTACTTCTAATGTGTAAGGGAGATTCTCTAAAGTCCCTTTTATTATTTTGATATGTTATTCTTGCATATGAAATTCAACAAATATAGAATGTTTCTGTAGGGTGAAAACTCATGTCTGTGGGCCTCCTGCATGGTTTCTGTCTTGTAACAGTTAAATGTTTGCAGAGCATATATGGTATAAGGTTGTGAAAACAAACCTAAATAATAACTCGGTTAAGGAGTTCATCCTGAAGGGTGTTCGTGTAACCTCTTTTGTGTACATGTGTTCTGACAATGGTTGATGTGTGACACAGACGATGGAATGTAAGTGTATGCTAAGTTCATGTTGACCCTAACTTGGATGTGGAGATGGTGGAAAGCGATTTTAAGTGAGTTCACATGTAACCTTGTCACTGCTGCAATTGTGTGAATTGTTTTCTGCTATTATGAAGGATGAGGAGAGACAGCCTCTCTTCAGTCATAATCCATGCGCTGCTGACGTGTGACTCTTGCTTGCAAGCAAAAAATAACTTCTAGAAAAGAAAGATTGTGTCGAATTTGGTGTTTGACCAACTCACATGTGCACTACAAGCGACTGATTCTCAGTTGTCACAACAAATGTAATCAGAATGTTTCAGAGAGAAAAAAAGCTGCTCAACACTTTGGAGAACTGCAGTGAAGTGCAGAGGGATTAGTTGCTGTGATGGAACAGTGTTTGTGTTCGGAACAGATACACACTGAATTGTTACAGTCACAGACAGGAAGTAACTAAGTACATTTACTCACATACAAAAGCACAAGACTTAACTTGCCATACGTTTCTGTTTCTGGAGGCTGTTTTACTTTTCCACCACTGTGAGAGGAAATATTGTACTTTTTACTCCACTACATCTGTCTAGCATCTGGATTTGATATTTGCAGATTCACATTTTACATTTAACAAGAAATGAACTCAAATCACTGTTGTTGAGTCATCTTGTAATTTAAAACTATTTTCATTTTAGTTAATATTACATGCATCCTGATGTCTTCGTCAGTTCATCCTGTGTTTCCTCTGAACCCGTTCCCGTGTCTTGCACTATCTTCCAGTGTCATGTTTCTGTTTTTTTGTTCCTCTTGTTTTTTTCCTGAGTTGTACTATGCTCCTCTTGGTTGATACTTTGATTTAGCTTTTGTGTTACACTTTGTACTTTTCGTAGCTACGCCTCTTGGTTGTTTTTGGCTGCTGTTCACCTCCATTGTAGAAAAAAGAGGAATAAACAAAAAGTAAAATGTCAACTTGTTTCAAATCTATGTCAAGGTATTTTACAATAAGGCAATAAAACCACAAAGCTGCACTGAGAGGAGGAGCAACTGAGAGATAAAAAATTATGTATGAAGCATTTCCTCAAAATAAAGTAAAACTGCAGGAGAGACGAGTCTCTGTGATTCTCTCTGAAGAAAACTTCAACTGAGTCCATCTGGTTTTCCACAACAAAACAGCAGAATATCTGACAAACACTGGTGAGTACACGGCCACACAAAGACAAACTGCAGAAATATTTGGTTGAACTGAGATAAAACCAGTATCAGACTTTGTTACACCTTTATAACGATTTTTAATGCCATAATGTACCAATTTCAACATGTACAGTTTACAAGAAAAACAGAACTGGTCAAAATCAAACCACAGTGACTGAACTCTGGATAAACTTAGATAGAATACAGTCACAGCTAGCTTTAGCTTTAGCTAATTTATCCACTTTTACTGATCTGTCTCGGAAAATTGAAACATCAGTCTTGATACCCCAACGTCTTAGTACTTAAGTTTGTTTCACCATATACATTTACTGTAAAGAGCCACAGCTAAATCCAACCATTACAATGGCAAACACAAACACAGATACTAGTCTACTAAATTTTAGTTTTACAGCTATATAAGGTTTGTACATTGTGTTTTCAGATTCCAATTAAGAATTTTTCTTATTTCACCTGTCAATGTTTTTTTTAATGTGTCACAGTATCACTCTGATTGATATGATGTAATGAACTATATTTTTCTAAGAACTGTTAAATCATCAGAAACAAAGTAGTCAATCACAATCAGCATTTTCTGTTATTAAGTATTTAAAAATAGTAATCCTTCACTGTTCCTGAAATATTTTGGTGCCAAATTCAAACCTTTTTATGTTGTGATCATTGTATATATGATAAGTGTTGATTAAAAACAACATCAGCTGTTCTCAGATCAGATCACATGTGAGAGAGGTTGTAGTGTGAGATGATTCTGGATCATTATGGGGTCTATAAAAGGAGTGTTACAGTCTGCTGATGTTAGTACGGTTTTGTACATCTACCACTCAACTGTTTTGTTGTCATTTTGTAGTCCTGTCAGTATGTTCTTGAATATCTTCCACTATTAGGATTTTTTCTTTTTTTTTTACCTCAGTCTGCAGCTCACGCTTATTAACCTAATTGATTTGATTTACACTGTTTGGTTTAATTCCAAAAGACTGACAATTTATTACCATGATTACTATGCACTAACAAACTGTATTATTAAAAGAGTTGTACATATCCTGTTGATAAATGAGAGGGTTGGAAGCGTTAACCCTTTTTATGAGGGGTTGATACATAGGAGAGACAAGCCAGGGTACGAGAGAGAACACAGACACCTCAACTGAGTTCAGGCCAAGGCCACAGATGATGAAAAACAAATGTGTTTTGCATGAACGGAGTCCTTGAGGTGTGGAGGAGGGAGGCAGAGAAATGCAGGATGATAAGAGGGTTAGAAGTCAGGAAAGGGAGGTTTTTTTTCAACAGGGCGATGTCCACCTTGAGGGATCGTGTTGCCAAGGGGCTTGGACCAGCCCGTGCACCAATGAAGGGTGAGCTAAGTTTAAACCACGGCTCCACCCCACCTGTATGACCAATGAGTATTGTTAACCTTATCTATTTGCTTAACCAATGAGAAATTACACATTTTCTGTTGCTAAAATTATAAGAAACAATGTGAAAAGAGATTTTGCATCTTTTTCTGGATGATGGGTTGCAGAGTAACAGCACTCCGCTGACTGTGATTTGTCAAACAGAAAGAGGTCCTTGACCGATCTAGCGTTTTTGACTTAATGATACAATTCTAAATAAATGGTAAAAAGTACGTCATGGTTTGTCTTCACTCAAATAAACAAACACGCCGACACCACTCACCTCTTTTATTATGTTGTCTATTTGTAATTATATGTTCTTTTAGCTGCTGTATACTTCCATTGTAGAAAAAAGAAGAATAAACTAAAATGTAATTCTCATCTTGTTTCAAATCGGTGTCAAGGTTATTTCACAGTGAGTCAATAAAACCACATAGCTGCACTGAGAGGAGGAGCAGCTGAGAGAGAAAAAACTACAAGTCACATTTCCTCAAATGAAAGTGAGAGTTTGAGTTACAGCAGAGCTGCAGTCCAGACGAGTCTCTGTGTTTCTCTCTGAAGAAAACTTTCTCAACACAACAGCAGAATCTCTGACAAACACTGGTGAGTACACGGCCAATTTCAACATGTACATTTTGTCAGAACTACAAAACAGGTCCAAATCAAACCACAGTGACTGAACTCTGGATGAAGTGAGTTAGGATACAGTCACAGCTAGCTTTAGCTTCAGCTAATTTACCCACTTTGACTGATCTGTCTCCTGATATTAAAACATCATGCTTGATACCTGATATTAATTGAGTTTGTTAAACCACATACCTTTACTGTAAAGCACAGCAGCTCAATCCAACCATAACAAAGACAAACACAGATAAACCAGTCTGCTAAAGGCTAACTAGCCTCGCTCAGAGCACAGTGTCTAATGTTTTCTGACAGTGTATTTCATTGCCTCCAAAAGGCACAAAATAGCTGTTTTACAACTTAGCCTTTCAACTTGGCCTTTCAACTTTACTGTTTCTGCTCTGTGTCTTTGTACAGCTGATAATATTTACTGCATTTCAGAAGCCGGTATTATCTGTAAAACAAAACCTGAGCTGTACTCACACAGGAAATTCCACTCAGAGGTGTATCCAGGACACATTTCTACCCAGCAGAACTCATTATGATTCTCATTAAATTAAAGGAGTAATAGTTTATGAAACATTAAATCAAGAGATATCTAATTACAGTGGTCTTTCTCTCTTTTCATCCTCAAAGTGCAAACATGTCTGCTGCCAGCTGTCTGCTGACTGAAGATCAGTTTCTGTGCTCGATCTGTCTGGATGTGTTCGCTTGTCCAGTCACCACACCATGTGGACACAACTTCTGTAAAACCTGCATCACTGAACACTGGGATAAAAATGTTAGGTGTCAGTGTCCCAACTGTAAAGACGTTTTCAACACCAGACCTCAGCTGCGGGTCAATACTTTCATCTCTGAGATGGCTGCTCAGTTCAGACAGTCAGCTCGACAGAAAGCCAGCAGCAGCAGCTCAGAGCAACAAGTTTCCAAACCAGGAGAAGTTCCCTGTGATGTCTGCACTGGAACCAAACTGAAGGCCCTGAAGTCCTGCCTGGTGTGTCTGGCATCCTACTGTGAGACTCACCTGGAGCCTCATCTGACAATGTCAGGCTTGAAAAGACATCAGCTGATCGACCCTGTGGAGAACCTGGATGACAGGATGTGTACGAAGCACGATAAACTGCTGGAGCTGTTCTGTAAGACCGACCAGATGTGTGTTTGCATGCGCTGCATTTTTTTAGACCACAAGACACATGATGTTGTTCCTCTGAAAGAAGAATATAAAGGAAAGAAGGCCGAGCTGGGGAAGACAGATGCTGAAATTCAGCAGATGATCCAGAAGAGGCGACTGAAGCTTCAGGAGATGAAACACTCAGTGGAGCTCAGTAAGAAAGATGCAGACAGAGAGATAGCAGCTGGTGTTCAGGTCTTCACCGCTCTGAAGGAGTCTGTTGAGAGAAGACAGGCCAAGCTCATCGATACCATCAAAGAGAAGCAGAGAGAGACAGAGAAACAGGCTGAAGGCTTCATCAAAGAGCTGGAACAGGAAATCTGTGAGCTGGAGAAGAGAAGCTCTGAGGTGAAGAAGCTCTCACAGTCTGAAGACCACCTCCACCTTCTCCAAATCTTTACATCACTGAACACTGCTCCACCCACCAAGGATTGGACAGGACTCAGTGTCCGTCCACCTTCGTATGAGGGGACTGTGGTGAGAGCTGTGAATCAGCTGGAGGAGACGCTCAGTAAACAAATGAAGAAGCTGTTTGAGGCCGAGCTGAAGAGGGTCCAGCAGTATGCAGTGGATTTGACACTCGATCCTGATACAGCACATCCCGAACTCATCCTGTCTGAGGATAGAAAACAAGTTAAACATGGTGATGTTCAGAAGAATCTCCGAGACAACCCAGAGAGATTTGATAAATGTCCATGTGTCTTAGCAAATCAGAGTTTCTCTTCAGGAAGATTTTATTATGAGGTTCAAGTTAAAGAGAAGACTGAGTGGGATTTAGGAGTGGCCAGAGAGTCGATCAACAGGAAGGGAGTCATCACAGCATCTCCTCAGAATGGTTACTGGACGATATGTGTGAGGAATAAAAATGAATACAAAGCCTTTGCTCACACTTTAGTCCGTCTCTCTCTGAAGTGTCAGCCTGAGAACGTGGGGGTGTTTGTGGATTATGAGGAGGGTCTGGTCTCCTTTTATGACATTGATACTGCAGCTCTTATCTACTCCTTTACTGGCTGCTGCTTCACTCAGAAACTCTACCCATACTTCAGTCCTGAACCTAATCAAGGTGGTAAAAACTCTGCCCCTCTGATCATCTTTCCTGTCAATCACACTGAGTAAAATAAACATTTGATTTGCTACAGAAAGATTCACATCAATTAATGTAATAAATGTATGTTTACTGATTATATTTTGTACATGTGTTTTTGTTTAATCTGTCCCAGTATCGCTCTGACTGATATGTAACGTTGTTCATTTTTCTGGTAACCAACGATTAACTCGTCAGAAACAAAACCTTTTGATGTTCTGATCATTGTTTATATAAGAAGTGTTGCATACAGGCACAAAGTGCTGAAAAACATTTTATGGATAAGACAAATGTAATTTAATTTTCTCTCGTTTTGCTTTTAAAATGATAAAAAGTAACATAAAGATTTGTTTACCATTGTTTTCTTCAGCTGATGTTTCTAATGACGACAAAATCATGTGATTAAAAAGACCATCAGCTGTTCTCAGATCAGATCACATGTGAGAGAGGTTGTAGTGTAAGATGATGTTGTGTTATTGAAGGTTTGAGCAACTGATATGAACTAAACCTGTCCAACTGGTTTGTAGAGATTAAGTGGGATGTGAGGATGCCCTCTAGTGGAGTGCATAACAAACTGCAGCCTGTGTCCACATGAGGACCTGCTCTTACTGAAGACCTACAGTCTGATGCTGAAGCAGATTACATGAAGACAGGAGAGCAATGAAATCTCACTGGTACAAGTTCTCTTTCTGATGTCAGTGTCAAGTTCTTGTTTGTTTTGCATTTTTTGAGCTCATTCTAAAATCAACAACTTCCACTTAAGAAGACTTTTACTATGGAAACTTTGTACTCTAACTCCTTTTTTTAAAAAAAGTGAGAATCTACAGTGTACAGCTGTGGTCCAATCAGAAGGATTCTCCCTCTCAGGTCAAAACTCTTATTTTAATCCTTCTAATGTATCTGTGAGAAATGTTTCAGACAGAGGAAAGCTGCTCAACACTTTGGAGAACAGCAGTGAAGTGCAGAGGGATTAGTTGCTGTGATGGATCACAGACTGTAAAGTGTTTGGAACAGATA
Source organism: Lagodon rhomboides (assembly GCA_039737535.1). Classification (NCBI taxonomy): domain Eukaryota; kingdom Metazoa; phylum Chordata; class Actinopteri; order Spariformes; family Sparidae; genus Lagodon; species Lagodon rhomboides. The sequence continues at coordinate 20,196 of JBBNBP010000436.1, forward strand.
CACACTGGAATGTTGAGTAATCCTATAATTTAAAACTATTTCATTTTAGCTAATATTACATACATTTTCTACATAATCTAAAAACATCCAGGGGATGTCATGAAATCCATCATGTTGTCTGATGTCATGACCCAGAGAAAACCTGAAGATGTAAACTTTCTATTCCGCAGCGTAGTAAATGTTGTGAAATGAACTTGGTGGTTTCATGATTTTGTTTGTGTTTCTGTGTGTTGCTCTTCAGTTACTCACTTTGTATGAATTCCTGCCCTTTTTCTGTGTTCACCTCATTGGGCGATCCATAACAACTGGGGGTGATGCAGGCTGATCTTGTCCTGGTCACGATCTTCATCTGAGTAACTGGGTGACAGAGACAGAAATCATGTATATTGCTGTCAGAAATATCAATAACTTCATCCTGGTCCTCAAAGCTTAGATAATTATCTCTGAGTTCAGAGTCAGTGCAAGAGGTTGATCCCCTGATCTGGGGTTTGGCTGAGTGGTGATGTAGAATCACAGCTGCTGTAGTTTGACAGTGTCATATGTGGTGCCAATTGAAACATCATTAGAAAAATAGTTTTGTTTAAAGTCCCATACATCAAAAGTGAAGTCTGATTCATGGCATTTACTTGAAAGACCTTTAGGGGAAAAAAAGACTCTTCCCCTATTTTGTTGTAGAGGATGTATACAAAGATTTCTCAATACTTTCAGGATGTCATTAAATCCAGCATTGATGTCCATAATAGCCTTTCTAGTGCCCCCTCCTTGTTTTGCTCAAACCTGTTTAGTTAAGTGTTTTTCTTGGTGGATCCATCCTATCTCAATAGTCTGTGTAGTTAGCCTCCGTCTGGAATCGGGTTTAGAGGTTCGAGGCTTCACTTTCCACTTTGTATAGATTCCTTTCTCAGCCAAAGCTGAATCGTCCGTAAGCTTGAGGACATTAATGTCGATCTACAGAGCAAAAGAAAACCATGATATGGGTTAAAAATGATTTTTATATATCCAATTCTTAACACTCAGGCCACATGAAAGTGTCATTCCTTTTCAGCGACACTTGGACTTGTATGTAACGGTTCCTCAAAACCATCATGTGTCTTATAATTACACACAATGTCATTTCCTTCACAGGAGTTTTTAGATTACATATAAGCATGGTGATATTTGAGAAGACATGAGCAGATGAGTCCATATTGTAACCACATTGAGCACAGTATTAAACTTTGACTTTAAGCAAATATTGAAAAGCTACAACCTTACAACCTTCACTCTGCAAGCCTAAACTAATCTCAGCACATAGACGGCGCCTCAAATGAATGAAAAGTTGTAGCTAACAACAAAACAACATTATAATCTGAGGGAACATTAGCATGTTATTTCATGTTGATTTTGAGAGGCTCTGCATTTTGACTAGCCTGGAAATAGTTGTAAGCAGTCCCGTTAGTAAAGTTTAGTGAATACAGCATGTCGTTCCAGCAACAGTAAAAATAGCATCTCATGGTTTTAGCTAGCTATCCTCTAGTGGCTGGTTGATGACTTGCATTAGGTTGATAATGAGTTAACAATACTGATATGATACACATATCGATTAAGTAAGCAATTGTGTCACTTTAAAAGAACTCACCTTTAACGTTACACTCCAAGGATGTAGTAATGGCAGAGTCCGGATGCTCGAGCAGCTCCCATAACTGTCAGTGGCTCCCTGAACTTGATTTGAGGAACAGTTGACTTTATTCTCAAAATTTCGACTTTATTTGAGAAATCGTATTCCAACTTTATTCTCAAGTTGTTTCATGAAGTGCATAAAGAAAAAACAAAAAACATTTTTTTCATTTTTTCATTTTCATCCCTGACCCTAAAACTCTACTATAATACTTACATTGTAGAAAAAAGGGGAATAAACAAAAAGTCAAGTGTCACCTTGTTTAAAATCTGTGTCAAGGTTATTTCACAGTGAGTCAATAAAACCACACAGCTGCACTGAGAGGAGGAGCAGCTGAGAGAGAAAAAACTTCAAGTCAAATTTCCTCAAATGAAAGTGAACGTTTGAGTGACAGCAGAGCTGCAGTCCAGACAAGTCTCTCTGAAGAAAACTTTCTCAACACAACAGCAGAATCTCTGACAAACACTGGTGAGTACACGGCCACACAAAGACAAACTGCAGAAATATTTGGTTAAATTGAGTTAAAACCAGTATCTGACTTTGTAATATCAATGTACCATCTCCTGATATTAAAACATCAAGCTTGATACCTGATATTAATTGAGTTTGTTAAACCACATACCTTTACTGTAAAGCACAGCAGCTCAATCCAACCATAACAAAGACAAACACAGATACACTAGTCTGCTAAAGGCTAACTAGCCTAGCTGAGATAACACAGTGTCTGATGTTATCTGACAGTGTATTTTATTGTGTATAATAGGTACAAAATTGCTGTTTTACAAATTATATAGCTGTTAAACACTTAAGTAAGAAGCCTTGAACTTATAACCCTGTCCTTTCAACTTTACTGTTTCTGCTCTGTGTCTTTGTAAAGCTGATAATATATGTTTCAGAAGCCGGAATTACCTGTAACACAAAAGCTGAGCTCTATTCAGATAGGAAGTTCCACTAAGAAGTGTATCCAGGGCACATTTTTACCAGTCATTGCTCATCATGACTCCTTATATTTCACTAGTAATAATTAATTGATTATTAATCAAGAGATATCTAATTACAGTTTTGTTTTTCTCTCTTTTCATCCTCAGACTGGAAACATGTTTGCTGCCAGCAGTCTGCTGACTGAAGATAAGGTTCTGTGCTCCATCTGTCAGGGTGTGTTCACTGATCCAGTCACCACACCATGTGGACACAACTTTTGTAAAACCTGCATCACTGAACACTGGGATAAAGATGTCAAGTGTCAATGTCCCACCTGTAAAAAGATGTTCAATACCAGACCCGAACTGGAGGTCAATACTTTCATCTCTGAGATGGCTGCTCAGTTCAGACAGTCAGCTCAACAGAAAGCCAGCAGCAGCAGCTCAGAGCAACAAGTTTCCAAACCAGGAGAAGTTCCCTGTGACGACTGCACTGGAACCAAACTGAAGGCCCTGAAGTCCTGCCTGGTGTGTCTGGCCTCCTACTGTGAGACTCACCTGGAGCCTCATCTGACAAAGTCAGGCCTGAAAAGACATCAGCTGATCGACCCTGTGGAGAACCTGGAAGGCAGGATGTGTATGAAGCACGATAAACTGCTGGAGCTGTTCTGTAAGACCGACCAGATGTGTGTCTGTGTGCTCTGCACCTATTCAGACCACAAGACACATGATGTTGTTCCTCTGATAGAAGAATATGAAGGAAAGAAGGCTGAGCTGGGGAAGACAGATGCTGAAATTCAGCAGATGATCCAGATGAGACGACTGAAGATTGAGGAGATGAAGGGCTCAGTGGAGCTCAGTAAGAAAGATGCAGACAGAGAGATAGCAGCTGGTGTTCAGGTCTTCACCCTCTGAAGGAGTCTGTTGAGAGAAGCCAGGCCGAGCTCATCGACACCATCAAAGAGAAGCAGAGAGAGACAGAGAAACAGGCTGAAGGCTTCATCAAAGAGCTGGAACAGGAAATCTCTGAGCTGGAGAAGAGAAGCTCTGAGGTGGAGAAGCTCTCAAGTTCTAAAGAGAGCCTCTTCGCCAACTTCCAAAGCTTCCCATCACTGAACGCTGCTCCACCCACCAAGGACTGGACAGGAGTCAGCGTCTGTCAACCTTCATATGAGGGGACTGTGGTGAGAGCTGTGAATCAGCTGGAGGAGACGCTCAGTAAACAGATGAAGGAGCTGTTTGAGGCCGAGCTGAAGAGGGTCCAGCAGTATGCAGTGGATGTGACACTTGATCCTGATACAGCACAACATGAACTCATCCTGTCTGATGATGGAAAAGAAGTTAAACATGGTGATGTAAAGAAAGAACTCCCAGACAACCCAGAGAGGTTTGATACTTGTCCCGGTGTCTTAGCAAATCAGAGTTTCTCTTCAGTAAGATTTTATTATGAGGTTCAAGTTAAAGAAAAGACTAAGTGGGATTTAGGAGTGGCCAGAGAGTTGATCAACAGGAAGGGAAAAATTAATCTGACTCCTCAAAATGGTTACTGGACGATATGTTTGAGGACTAAAAATGAGTACAAAGCTTGTGCTGAACCTCCAGTCCGTCTCTCTCTGAAGTCTCAGCCTGAGAAGGTGGGGGTGTTTGTGGATTATGAGGAGGGTCTGGTCTCCTTTTATGACGTTGGTGCTGCAGCTCTTATCTACTCCTTTACTGGCTGCTGCTTCACTCAGAAACTCTACCCATACTTCAGTCCTTGTACTAACGATGATGATAAAAACTCTGCCCCTCTGATCATCTCTCCTGTCAATCACACTGAGTAGAAGAAATATTTGATTTTCTACAGAAAGATTCACATCATTTAATGTAATAAATGTATATTTACTGATTATATCTAGTTTGTACATTGTTGTTTTTTCAGATTCTGATGAAGCATTTTTGACCTTTTTTTCTGTCAGTGTTTTGTTTAATGTGTCACTTTATCACTGTGATTGATTTGATGTAATGAACTTTATATTTTTAAGAACTGTTGAATCATCAGAAACAAAGTATTCAAAAATAATAAGCATTTTCTGTTCCTTAAATATTTTGGTGCCAAATTCAAACCTTTTTATGTTCTGATCATTGTATATATAAGAAGTGTTGCATACTGGCACAAAGTGCTGAAGAACATTTTATGGATAAGACAAATGTAATTTCATTTTCTTTCATTTCATTTTTAAAATGATGAAAAGTAAAAAAATAAATATCTTTTTCTGCCTTAATCAGTAAATTTGTTTTTCATTGTTTTCATCAGCTGATGTTTCCAATAACAACCAAATCATGTGATTAAAAACACCATCAGATCATATGTGAGAGAGGTTGTACTGTAAGATGATGTTGTGTTATTGAAGGTTTAAGCAGCTGATATGAACTAAACCTGTCCGACTGGTTTGTAGAGAATAAGTGAGATGTGAGGATGCCCTCTAGTGGAGTTCATAACAAACTGCAACCTGTGGCCACATGAGGACCTGCTCTTAATAAAGAACTACACAGTCTGATGCTGAAGCAGATTACATGAAGGCAGGAGAGCAATGAAATCTAACTGGTACAAGTACTCTGTCTGATGTCAGTGTCAAGTTCTTGTTTGTTTTGCATTTTTTGAGCTCATTCTAAAATCAACAACTTCCACTTAAGAAGACTTTTACTATGGAAACTTTGTACTTTAACTCCTTTTTTAAAAACAGTGAGAATCTACAGTGTACAGCTGTGGTCCAATCAGAAGGATTCTCCCTCTCAGGTCAAAACTCTTATTTTAATCCTTCTAATGTATCTGTGACAAATGTTTCAGACGGAGAAAAGCTGCTCAACACTTTGGAGAACAGCAGTGAAGTGCAGAGGGATTAGTTGCTGTGATGGATCACAGACTGTAAAGTGTTTGGAACAGATACACACTGAAATGTTGAGTAATCCTATAATTTAAAACTATTTTCATTTTAGCTAATATTATATACATTTTCTACGTAATCTAAAAACATCCACCCAATAAGGGATGTCATGAAATCCATCATGTTGTCTGATGTCATGACCCAGAGAAAACCTGAAGATGTAAACTTTCCATTCCGCAGCGTAGTAAATGTTGTGAAATGAACTTGGTGGTTTCATGATTTTGTTTGTGTTTCTGTAATTTCCTCTTTATTTTCTTGAAGTTTTGCCCTCTTGTGTTGTGTGTTACTCTTCAGTTACTCACTTTGTATGAACTCCTGCCCCTTTTCTGTGTTCACCTCATTGAGCGATCCGTAACAACTGGGGGTGATGCAGGCTGATCTTGTCCTGGTCACGGTCTTCATCTGAGTAACTGGGTGACAGAGACAGTAATCATGTATATTGCTGTCAGAAATATCAATAACTTCATCCTGGTCCTCAAAGCTTAGATAATTATCTCTGAGTTCAGAGTCAGTGCAAGAGGTTGATCCCCTGATCTGGGGTTTGGCTGAGTGGTGATGTAGAATCGCAGCTGCTGTAGTTTGACAGTGTCATATGTGGTGCCAATTGAAACATCATTAGAAAAATAGTTTTGTTTAAAGTCACATACATCAAAAGTGAAGTCTGATTCATGGCATTTACTTGAAAGACCTTTAGGGGAAAAAAGACTCTTCCCCTATTTTGTTGTAGAGAATGTATACAAATATTTCTCAATACTTTCAGGATGTCATTAAATCCAGCATTGATGTCCATAATAGCTTTTCTAGTGCCCCCTCCTTGTTTTGCTCAAACCTGTTTAGTTAAGTGTTTTTCTTGGTGGATCCATCCTATCTCAATAGTCTGTGTAGTTAGCCTCCGTCTGGAATCGGGTTTAGAGATTCGAGGTTCGTCTCCACTTTGTATAGATTCCTTTCTCAGCCAAAGCTGAATCGTCCATAAGCTTGAGGACATCAGTGTCGATCTACAGAGCAAAAGAAAACCATGAAAAGGGTTAAAAGTGATTTTCATATAACCAATACTTAACACTCAGGCCACATGAAAGTGTCATTCCTTTTCAGCGACACTTGGACTCATTTGCAAAAGTTCCTCAAAAGCATCATGTGACTTATATTTACACACAATGTCATTCCCTTCACAGGAGTTTTTAGCATACATATGAGCATGGTGATATTTGACAAGACATGTGCAGATGAGTCCATATTGTAACCACATTTAGCACAGTATTAAACTTTGACTTTAAGCAAACATTGAAAAGCTACAACCTTACAACCTTCGCTCTGCAAGCCTGAACTCCAGCCACTTATTATTACTGACTGTATTTGCTGTACAATCAACAATAAAGCCGATATCAGTGAGCGTTTACTACTTAACAGCTGCTAATCTCAGCACATAGACGGCGCCTCAAATGAATGAAAAGTTGTAGCTAACAACAAAACAACATTATAATCTGAGGGAACATTAGCATGTTATTTCATGTTGATTTTGAGAGGCTCTGCATTTTGACTAGCCTGGAAATAGTTGTAAGCAGTCCCGTTAGTAAAGTTTAATGAATACAGCATGTCGTTCCAGCAACAGTAAAAATAGCATCTCATGGTTTTAGCTAGCTATCCTCTAGTGGCTGGTTGATGACTTGCATTAGGTTGATAATACTATACTGATACTAACGATACTGATATGATACACATATCAATTAAGTAAGCAATCGTGTCACTTTAAAAGAACTCACCTTTAACGTTGCACTCCAAGGATGTAGTAATGGCAGAGTCCGGATGCTCGAGCAGCTCGCATAACTGTCAGTGGCTCCCCGAACTTGATTTGAGGAACAGTTGACTTTAATCTCAACATTTCGAGTTTATTTGCGAAATTGTATTCCAACTTTATTTTCAAGTTTTTTCATGAAGTGCAGAAAACAATTTTGTCATTTTTTTATTCTCATCCCTGACCCTAATGATCTTCCTTAATAGATCCATTGTAAAAAAACAAAACAAAAGGGAATAAACAAAAAGTCAAATATCAACTTGTTTCAAATCAGTGCCAAAGTTTTTTCAGTAAGTCAATAAAACCACAGAGCTGCACTGAGAGGAGGAGCAGCTGAGAGAAAAAACTCCAAGTCACATGTCTTCAAATGAAAGTGAAAGTTTGAGTGACAGCAGAGCTGCAGTCCAGACGAGTCTCTGTGTTTCTCTCTGAAGAAAACTTTCTCAACACAACAGCAGAATCTCTGACAAACACTGGTGAGTACACAGAAAATTTCAACATGTACATTTTGTCAGAACTATAAAACAGGTCAAAATCACCCACAGTGACTGAACTCTGGATGAAGTTAGATAGGATACAGTCACAGCTAGCTTTAGCTTCAGCTAATTTACCCACTTTGACTGATCTGTCTCCTGATATTAAAACATCATGCTTGATACCTGATGTTAATTGAGTTTGTTAAACCATAAACCTTTACTGTAAAGCACAGCAGCTCAATCCAACCATAACAAAGACAAACACGGATAAACTAGTCTGCTAAAGGCTAACTAGCCTCGCTCAGAGCACAGTGTCTCATTTTATCTGACAGTGTATTTTATTGGCTCCAAAAGGCACAAAATGGCTGATTTACAACTTATATAGCTGTTAAACACTTAAGTAAGAAGCTGTGAACTTATATCCCTGTCCGTTCAACTTTACTGTTTCTGCTCTGTGTCTTTGTACAGCTGATAATATTTACTGCGTTTCAGAAACCGGTATTACCTGTAACACAAAACCTGAACTATACTCACACAGGAAGTTCCACTCAGAGGTGTATCCAGGACACATTTTTACCTGTCAGAGACACTCATTACATGAGAGGAGTAACAGTTTATGAAACATTTAATCAAGAGATATCTAATTACAGTTTTCTTCTTGCCACTTTTCATCCTCAGACTGTAAACATGTCTGCTGCCAGCTGTCTGCTGACTGAAGATGAGTTTCTGTGCTCCATCTGTCTGGATGTGTTCACTGATCCAGTCAGCACACCATGTGGACACAACTTCTGTAAAACCTGCATCACTATACACTGGGATAAAAATGTTAAGTGTCAGTGTCCCAACTGTAAAAAGACTTTCAACACCAGACCTGAGCTGCAGGTCAACACGTTCATCTCTAAGATGGCTGCTCAGTTCAGACAGTCAGCTCAACAGAAAGCCAGCAGCAGCAGCTCAGAGCAACAAGTTTCCAAACCAGGAGAAGTTCCCTGTGACGACTGCACTGGAACCAAACTGAAGGCCCTGAAGTCCTGCCTGGTGTGTCTGGCCTCCTACTGTGAGACTCACCTGGAGCCTCATCTGACAATGTCAGGCCTGAAAAGACATCAGCTGATCAACCCTGTGGAGAACCTGGAAGACAGGATGTGTACGAAGCACGATAAACTGCTGGAGCTGTTCTGTAAGACCGACCAGATGTGTGTCTGCATGCTCTGCACTGTTTTAGACCACAAGACACATGATGTTGTTCCTCTGAAAGAAGAGTATGAAGGAAAGAAGGCCGAGCTGGGGAAGACAGACGCTGAAATTCAGCAGATGATCCAGAAGAGACGACTGAAGATTGAGGAGATGAAGCGCTCAGTGGAGCTCAGTAAGAAAGATGCAGACAGAGAGATAGCAGCTGGTGTTCAGGTCTTCACCGCTCTGAAGGAGTCTGTTGAGAGAAGCCAGGCCGAGCTCATCGACACCATCAAAGAGAAGCAGAGAGAGACAGAGAAACAAGCTGAAGGCTTCATCAAAGAGCTGGAACAGGAAATCTCTGAGCTGAAGAAGAGAAGCTCTCAGGTGAAGAAGCTCTCAAGTTCTAAAGACAACCTGTTCGAACTTCTTCCAAAGCTTCCCATCACTGAACACTGCTCCACCCACCAAGGACTGGACAGGAGTCAGCGTCCGTCCACCTTCATATGAGGGGACTGTGTTGAGAGCTGTGAATCAGCTGGAGGAGACGCTCAGTGAACAGATGAAGAAGCTGGTTGAGGCCGAGCTGAAGAGGGTCCAGCAGTATGCAGTGGATGTGACACTCGATCCTGAAACAGCACAACCCAACCTCATCCTGTCTGATGATGGAAAACAAGTTAAATATGGTGATGTAAAGAAGAAACTCCCAGACAACCCAGAGAGATTTGATACTTGTACCTGTGTTTTAGCAAAGCAGAGTTTCTCTTCAGGAAGATTTTATTATGAGGTTCAAGTTAAAGGGAAGACTGAGTGGGATTTAGGAGTGGCCAGAGAGTCGATCAACAGGAAGGGAGACATCACACTGTCTCCTCAGAATGGTTACTGGACGATATGGTTGAGGAATAAAAATGAGTACAGTGCCTGTGCTAGTCCTTCAGTCCGTCTCTCTCTGAAGTGTCGGCCTGAGAAGGTGGGGGTGTTTGTGGATTATGAGGAGGGTCTGGTCTCCTTTTATGACGTTGATGCTGCAGCTCTTATCTTCTCCTTTACTGGCTGCTGCTTCACTCAGAAACTCTACCCATACTTTGGTCCATCTAATAATGATGGTGGTAAAAACTCTGCCCCTCTGATCATCTCTCCTGTCAATCACACTGAGTAGAACAAACATCATTTGACGTAATAAATGTATATTTACTGATTATATTTGTTTTTTCAGAATCTGATTAAGCATTTTCCACCATTTATCTGTCAGTGTTTTTGTTTAATGTGTCACAATATCTCTCTGATTGATATGATGTAATGAACTTTATTTTTCTAAGAAATGTTGAATCATCAGAAACGAAGTGTTCAACAATAATCAGCATTTTAGGTTTCTTAATTTAGGTTTTCATTCACATGTAAAAGACAAATGTAATTTTATGTTCTCTTATTTTTGTTTATAAAATGCTGAAAAGTAACGAGTCGTTTGTGCCTTTTATCAAAAAAAAATGTTTTAATTGTTTTCTGTGCAGAGTTGGCGGTTTTGAGTGTTAAGTGAGACGATGTAGTTCACTGAGCGCTTTAACACAAAACTACGTGATATTTTACTAAAATTATGACAAACTGCAAATTTCTTGACTTGAAAAATAATTTTTAAAGCATGTCTTCAGCACTCAGTTCGCGCTCTTACCTACCTTATTTCAGAAAAACGTTGTATGGTATGGAATGGAAAGAGACAAATGTATTGATCCTGCTTGAATTGTGTCATGAATCACACATATGATGTTTGTCAATTTAAAAGATAATTTTCCAAGTCAATAAAGTCTCAGTTTGTCGTAAATAAAGTATGATCTCATGTTGTTTTGTGTTAAAGCGCTCAATGAACCAAATCGTACTCAGCACATGTCACCAACGACAACATGGCCGCCAGCTCTGGCACAGAAAAGGTAGTAAAAAAGTGAAAATCACAATAAATCTGCTCATAGTGACAATTGTATTTATGTCAAAAGAGAGTCGGTCAGTTATGTTAGCTGTTAATATACAGGAGAAGCTCTATAATGTTTAAGTTACAGGTTATGGTGAACGGTCAACGGACAACGTCGCTAACGTCTGTTGGCTGTGTATTCTTTATAAATACACATTTTCACAGCCTTATATTTCATTAGTCTTTTGACAAACTGAGACTTTATTGATTTGGAAAATTATCTTTTAAATAGACAAACATCACATGTGTGACTCATGACACAATTTAAGCGGGATAGAAAAAATATATTATTTTTATTTTTCAGAAATAAGCTTCCGCATGGCAAACCGGAAAGGGGCGTGTCTTTGTGGCTTTATCCGGTGTTAATAAAGTTTTGGAGGGAAAAAAAACAACAACAACCACCATCGTTGTCCTGGAAGCAAAACACAACAGTGTCGTAGTCTCCCTGGCTCGGTTCGGTTCAGCCCAGCTCTGCTACGACCTCCTCTGTTAGCTAACAACAATATCCGCGTTCGTTCGTTTAATTCAGAACTGCGAGGCGAAATAATAACGGCGGGATATTCCTGCTGTGGACGGACATGACAGAGAAAGCGTCGAGTGTTTCTCAGTGAAACAGCAGGTTATCTGGTGAGTAGCAGCAGATAGTTCTTACTGTGTTTCCAAACAGTTCGTCTTACCTGTAAAGCTCGGTTCTGCTCAGACAGAATTTCCACTGAAGGCTGAAGTCACGACGTCAAAGCTGAAGTGTCCTGCAGTCCAGAGCAGCCTCCATCTTTTTTTCTTCTCCTCACTGATCGTGTCTGATTCTCTGTTTCAACATCAGGCTGGGAAAGTCACATTTTTATACAGCCACACAATAATGATTAAATGCTGTCATCACACTAAAGCTGTTTGGATACAGAAGGTGACTCATCTTTAGCTTTACTGCCTCAGATGCTACAGTAAAACAAATGATAAAGACAAATACTAGCTAAAGATGAATCTGTTAAACGCCATAATGATCTGGAATTAAATATGTTTGGGCTGCTTTAAAACTATTTAAAGTACTACTACTACAGGAATATTGTTATTTAGTGTGTGTTGTTACAGTAACAGAGGGATCACATTGTGTTTCTGGACGGGTTTAAATTCTATTAGGATTTGAACTAAATTTAAATGACAGCATAAACAAGAACCACAAGGCTTCGGATGTTATTTGTTTGGTTGGGTTTGTAGTCATAAATGTGAATAAACTATTAGCCTACATGGAACTGAGGAGAGTTTATGTTAAGTCATAAAAAACATTATAATTATGAGAGAAAAATTATTAAATAAAAAATCATGATTAGATTTTTTTTTAAGTCGTAGTTATTAATTTTAAGTCATAAATATTAAAGAAAATTTGAGGTGAAAGCCATAATTATGAGATAAAGGTAATAATTAAGCGATAAATCCTAGTTATTTAGATTAAGAAGTCACAATTATGAGGAAAAAAGTTATAAATATTAGAGGAAAAGTTGAAAATATGAGAGAAAAATATATAATGATTAATTACATGTCATAATTAGATAAAAAGTCGTAGCTATGAGATAAAAGTTATAGATATGAGAGAACATTTTGAAAAGTATGAGGTAAAAAGTCAAAATTAGGAGATAAGTCCTAGTTATTCTATAAAAAAGTCATGATTATGAGATAAAAAGCCGACATTTCCCAAATAATTTAATTTCTACTTTTTATCTCCTAATTCTGATTTTTTTTTTTTTATCGGATAACTAGAAATAACTTTTCTCACAATTTTGACTTTCTGAGGCTGACTTTATAGCCTGTGCTCGGTTCAGCTTGTCACTTGCTGAGCGACCATCATACATACTCATACATTCAGAAATCATCTTCATTCCAAAGGTCTCCTGAGGAAAATGTATACTTTTTGCGAACACATTTTCATCACCCCGGTATGACAGGCTGTCAGTCTCTGCTTATTTGAGTGGAACCATTCTCTTAGAATATTTGGCCCTCAGTTGGGTCCAATATAATAATTGAGGGTGACTTTTTTATATTACACTTATCATAGTTTTTTAGTCAAATATAAGATATCTAATTGCACTTTTGTATGTTTTTTGTCCCACTTTTGTTCTCCTCAGACTGTAAACATGTCTGCTGCCAGCTGTCTGCTGACTGAAGATCAGTTTCTGTGCTCCATCTGTCTGGATGTGTTCAATAATCCAGTCACCATACCATGTGGACACAACTTCTGTAAAGCCTGCATCACTCAACACTGGAATATTAATGTCCCATGTCAGTGTCCCAACTGTAAAGACGTTTTCAACATTAGACCTGAGCTGCGGGTCAACACTTTCATCTCTGAGATGGCTGCTCAGTTCAGACAGTCAGCTCAACAGAAAGCCAGCAGCAGCAGCTCAGAGCAACAAGTTTCCAAACCAGGAGAAGTTCCCTGTGACGTCTGCACTGGAACCAGACTGAAGGCCCTGAAGTCCTGCCTGGTGTGTCTGGCCTCCTACTGTGACACTCACCTGGAGCCTCATCTGACAGCCTCACGTCTGAGTAGACATCAGCTGATCGACCCTGTGGAGAACCTGGAAGACAGGATGTGTCCGAAGCACGATAAACTGCTGGAGCTGTTCTGTAAGACCGACCAGATGTGTGTCTGCATGCTCTGCTCTGTTTTAGATCACAAGACACATGATGTTGTTCCTCTGAAAGAAGAATATGAAGGAAAGAAGGCCGAGCTGGGGAAGACAGACGCTGAAATTCAGCAGATGATCCTGAAGAGACAACTGAAGATTGAGGAGATGAAGCACTCAGTGGAGCTCAGTAAGAAAGATGCAGACAGAGAGGCAGCCAATGGTGTTCATGTTTTCAACCTTCTGAAGCAATCGATTGAGAGCAGCCTGACCACGCTCATCGACACCATCAAAGAGAAGCAGAGAGAGACAGAGAAACAGGCTGAAGGCTTCATCAAAGAGCTGGAACAGGAAATCTCTGAGCTGAAGAAGAGAAGCTCCGAGTTGGAGCAGCTCTCACAGTCTGAAGACCACCTCCACCTCCTCCAAAGCTTCCCATCACTGAACGCTGCTCCACACACCAAGGACTGGACAGGAGTCAGCGTCTGTCCGTCATATGCCGGGTCTGTGGCAAGAGCTGTGTATCCAGTGGAGGACGTACTCGGTAGACAAATGAAGAGGCTGTTTGAGGCCGAGCTGAAGAGGGTCCAGCAGTATGCAGTGGATGTGACACTCGATCCCAAAACAGCGTATCCTGAACTCATCCTGTCTGATGATGGGAAACAAGTAAAACATGTTGATGGAAAGCAGAATCTCCCAGACAACCCAGAGAGATTCTCTTCAAGTACTTCTGTCTTAGCAAAGCAGAGTTTCAGTTCGGGAAAGTTTTATTACGAGGTTCAAGTTAAAGGAAAGACTGACTGGCTTTTCGGAGTGGCCAGAGAGTTCGAATCGACAGGAAGGCAAAAGTCCGACCGATTCCTTTCTATGGTTTCTGGACAATATGGTGGAAGGATGCCAGTGAACACAAAGCAAATGGTGGCCCTGGAAACCGTATACCTCTGAGGTCTCGGCCTGAGAAGGTGGGGGTGTTTGTGGATTATGAGGAGGGTCTGGTCTCCTTTTTTGACGTTGACGCTGTCACCCTTTTCTACTCCATTACTGGCTGCTGCTTCACGGAGAAACTCTACCCATTCTTCAGTCCCTCTAGTAATTGGGGTGGTAAAAACTCTGCCCCGCTGATCATCTCTCCTGTCAATCACACTGAGTAGAACATCTGTTGGTGATATTAACGGGGTGTGCCTTATTATTGATCAGATTGTGAGTGTTGTTGTTTGACGTGACATTGACTCTCAGTACCCAGAAATACAAAGCATTTGTAGAGTCCTTAAATCTCTGGGTGCCAAATTCAAGCTTTTTTTATTGTCTGATCATACTACACACATATACAGTGCATATACACTACCAAAAATATATGGGATATTCGGATATTGCTACATATATCTTGCCCAAAAGTGTATACTCAGAGTCGGATACTGGAATATTATTAGTTTTTTGAATATAAAGAAGAAATACAAATTGGGATTCAGACAGAATAAACAATCAAGTGAAACACTAAAATATCCCAAACTCATTTTTAGTAGTGTGTATAAAGTGTCATATTCATTTCAGTTTGTTTTCACCGTGACAGTGAGATGTGTTAGACGAGCAAACAGGTCGGCTCAGCAGAATAGCATTAGTCGCAATGAGAGTGCTAGTAACATGAAGATAAAAAATAAGGAATCAGATAATAAAATATGAAAATGGGGATTTGTGTGTATTTTTTCAGACAGCAGGTAAACAGATACGTGAATATTTACGTTGATGAGTAGAAAGACTGTCCTGAAGATATAATATAAAACATTTCTGCATTAGAATTACTATAAATGTCTAGACCTTTGTTATTTATTTTGTTGAGTTGTGTACTTACATTATCCCCACATTTACCAACAACTTGAAGACAGTCAGAGTAAGAAAGGACGCTGTCGAATGTGACTGAACTGAATAAAACTTTAAAAGACGACGTCGTCTGTGAGCATTTCTGCCTGAGTCACGTCTGATAGATGTTCATCAGCATCTGCTTTTATGGCTTATCCATGCACATGCATCCACACAGACATATCCCAAACTCATTTTGAGTAGTGTACATCAGTTTGTATACGAGTTTGACCAAGGGATCATTTGTGCAAGTGTGTATTCGGCCCAAACGGTACCTGGCTTAAGTGAGATTTTGATTCTATCACACAGACTTTATCACGTGCACATTCAGTACTTGGACTCAATTCAAGTATAAAAAAGTATAAAGTTTACACACGTGGCTGGAATGGGAGCTCGAGTCAAACATGACAGGATGTAGTGAAATACTTAAACATACATTGACCCAATAGAGGACACACGGATGTTGTTTCCCATTTCGAAACTACACTGTGTTATTTATTGTTCAGACATGTAGCACGAACCAGAAATAAACTAAAGAACACAAGGAGCTAATTAAGTCCAGACACGTAACAAACACACACATGTAGAGACAAATCTTTACATGATGAACACATTTATTTTCCAGGGTCAACATGAAGACACCAGCACTGGAATCTTGCAAATAGTGAGGTTTTATTTGTTGTTGTTTTGTCCTGGTGAAGATCTTTCCACGGTCAACATGGAATAAAAGGAAAGTGATGTGACTGAAGGGTTTACTCTACTTCTTCTTCTTTATACCAGCCTAATTTATCCTTATCTCTTATCTGCAGCATTATAACTTTGTCTAAATTGTGTGGGGGTTTTTTTGTCCTATGCACACAACACGTACACGCAACATGTCTAAATGAAACTGTAAGGAATTCTGATTAAAAACAAGGTATTATGAAAGTCAGCGTAAGAGATCAATACATTGATTACCATGGAAATATGAGTCATACTCGAGTAAAAGTAAAGATATCGAGTTAAAATATAACTTTGTCATATAAGTTATAAGTCAACCATACAAATAACAAATAGAGCTTCAGTAAAAGTCAGAACACATCTGATATTAAAGTTACTTAAATATCAAAAGTACAGTTAAAAGTAAATTCTACATATATTTACATTACTCCGTGTTTTAATTGATTATCAACCTGGAATGATTATTCGAGTCCGATATTCAACAAATTGATTAAAAACTGCACTACTTTGACTCTGATGCAGCAGAGATCTGCAAAGTAACTAGTAACTAAAGTTATCAAATAAATCTAGTGGAGGAAAAAGTAAAAAATTTGCCACCAGAATGTAGTAGTATAATAAAGTTCACATCGACTACCTCAAAATCCTACTTAAGTACAGTACTTGATTAAATGTACTTAGTTTCATTCCATCAGTGCATGTTAAGGATTCTCAGTATTACAAATCAATCAATCAATCAGCCTGTTCACAGTGACGCAGATCAATAGAAAATGATGTGTATGATGCAGCCATGAAGAACCGCAGCAGCTGTTTCGTGTGCAGTCGCGGTGTTTGTCCGCTGGGTGGCGTCCTGCCTCCACCTCTGCCGCTGCGCCTCTCGGCAGCTTCTCTCCAACAGGCTGCGTGATGAAGCTCATTAACTTCATCTGTGGCCGCACGAGCCGCACACGCGCTCCTCCTCTCAGGATGCCCTCTCCTCTCCAGCGGGACCAGGATCAGACCTGAGCTCGGGGAACTGCATGAGACCCTCAGACTCCCATCAGCCCGGTGTGATGAGCCCCGGAGCCTCTCGTGCTCCCTGTGACGCAGGACAGCCGCGCCGCACCGCGCCGCGCCGCACCGCGCACTTTGGAGAGCTGCGAGGAGCGGGAGAAGAGCGCGTCAGTGACTCCGGTCCTCTGTAAGCACTCCACCCTGATGTGAGCACGTCTTTGACTGTGGTGAGCAGCCCGACACACTGATCTGAGAGTGTGAGAGCGCCTGTGGGAGGACAGGGACCCGGACTCTGAGCGGCGGGGCGTCTAACCGACACCCGCAGGTGATCCGGAGCGTCAGAGAGCAGCTGCTCAAAGGAATTTACCGCTTCTCCGTCTGTCGGAACCAGGAACAACTCTGCTCTGTGGAGAAAAAAAGTGGATTTGGATTTTAATTTTGTTTTTTGCTTCTTTGGTTGATGGATGCGCCGGATCGAGTCCCCGCGGAGGAATTTAGAGGAAAATGTTTGTGTGATGTGACGAACAGCTGGAGACAGAAAACATCTGTGTGACCTGTGACACGGAGGAAACACCTGCACCTGCTGCGGAGAGAGAAGGTACCTGAACACAACACTCACAATCTACAACAGGTTTACAAACCAGATTATATCATTATCACCACTCACATTCCATTTCATCCCGTGTGTCTGTGATGTGGACATGCGAGCTCTCACTGTCACATCTTCACAGATTATTGTCTTGTAAATCAACCCGTGAAAATCAATGAGTTAATTCGTGTATCGATCAGAAGGCCAGAGGATCAATATCGAGGCACTGAGACTCGCTGGATGAATCTCGGGTTGTGCGTTTCGGATCACATTCCAGGTTTTTCTGATTTCAACTCATTGTGCTGGAAGGCAACTTGAGCTCGTGCTGAGTGGCTCGTGTGTGTGTGTGTGTGTGTGTGTGTGTGAGTGTGTGTGTGTGTGTGTGTGTGTGTGTGTGTGTGTGTGTCTGAGTGATCCAACTAAACCAAACGTCAGTCTGTGTTCGCACTTCTGAGGAGGGTCCATGTGTGCGCGCAGGTGTTGCGCACATTGATATGTATGTTTTGCGCGCATTTTGCCTCTGAGATTTGGAGTGCGCGTCTTTAAAGTCATTTACTGTAATTGGCCTGCGAGAGAGAGAGAGTTTTGCAGATTTATTTCATTTATCTCAGCCCTAAAAATAACTGAAAGCTTCAGAAGTAAATCTAATTTATATATTTTAGAAGTTAAATTCATAGGTTTGAGTTTTTCGCTCAAAATATATTTACAATGTGTACACAGCTAACTATTTACATATTTACATGCAGTTTTAATGACCTGCCTCTCTGGTTTCCCCACATCTACCTCAGTCCAAGTCCAGCTAGCTCCTGATTGGTTAGTTCAGAGGACGTTATAATTATCCCTTGACACAGCCATGGAGGCGAAGTCCCATTCATTTCTATGAAAGCTGTGCGGTTTTGTGCCTGGCTGACATGAATAGGGATACAATAATTAAGTCCTCCAGCGCTTCTAGACTTTCCAAATGTTATTGGACTGCATGGCTCAAATTATAATAGTTGAACGAGTCAATTTTCAGAGGTTGTGAAGCTTTGAAGCCAACTTTTGCAGAGTTATTTTGTATAACATTGTCACGTGATGCACCGCGGCCCAAAAAAGACTTGTGGAACATTGGATATATTTCTTTGAGCATCACAACGCGCCTGTGAAATGACTCGTTTCACTGTTTTTATTTTATCCCCATTCAAGTAAGTCAGGTGCTAAACCGGAAGTTGGCTATGGGCCCCACAACACAGAAGATCCAGGTAGCCTATTATCTTACCGAAAGTCCATTTTGCTTCAAAACGCCACTGACCTGCTTTCATAGGAATCAATGGGGCTCCGCCTCCAAGGATGTGTCCAGATGTAACGTTCTTGGTTCGTTGATGGAGAAAAAGTCTCTTTATCAAGAGTCGTCCAGTCACCACCAATCGAACCCTCACGTTACGTAGTAATTATTAGCATCAACTGTCTTCATTTTATTCCCCGCCCCACTGAAAGAGACACAATATTTTATTCGTCATCAGTGTTAAATCCTCTGGAATCATGAACGTCTGTGCTAAATGTCATGAAAATCCATCGAATAGATGTTGAGATGTTTCAGTCTGGACCGAAGTGAGCAGCATTTATATCCCAACCAAAAAGTAGTGATGATGTAATTTAAAGTACTATTTGAATGAATATCAGTCACATTATATTGCGACCGATGTAGTTTAAAACAAATGAGTGGATTCGTCAAAGAACATGCACGAAGGCTTCTTGGACTTTTATTACACTTGTCACCGGTCACAAAATACATATTGTTCCTGTCTTCTCACTGCGATCAAAAGACACAACATGAGACGTCCAAATCAATCAAATTCACCAGGGATTCCAGGTGATGGACCCCCCTACTGAACGTAGACAGTTGGTCTGTTCCACTTCCTGCTTGTAGAGTATTTAAGAGGCCATCTTGACTAATTGTGCAGCTTTTGTTTGGTGGAGGACTTGAACATGAAGCCAGGAAGCAGAAACAGGTACCACAGATTTAAAAAACTGATTGTCGCACCTCAAGTTATGAACGAAACAAACAAGATACGACCTGGAGTTCAGCAAAAACATTTTCAGTAGCGTGACGATAAACATTAACCAAAGTTTGGGTAGACATGACATGATATCAGGTGAAGTAAGAGTGTTGGAGATACACCGTTGACCACATGGTTTTGTACACATTGAGAGAGACGTGGTGTCAGCTCCCTCCTCACACCTGCAGGACTCTTTAATGTTATCATTTATCAGACATCTACAAATTTAATAAGATTGTTCCTTCGTTTGAATCTCCAACAGGTTTCTGGAAGAATGTGAAGCTGGAGCTGCTGAGACCCTGAAGCTCCGCCTCCTACGCTGCCCCAGACAGCAATGTCCGACACAGGAACCTGAACCGCAGGAAGTCCTCGGGGTCAGTGTTCATAGGTGGGACTCCCCGCCGTGGTTGACCCTGCCCTCGGTGGCGGGAGACTCCATGTTCTGGCTCGTCCCGTCCTCGCCACACCACCGCTCCAGCCACCTGCCTGTTGATTGTGCGATCACATCACTGCCCCCTTTCCCTGCGCCTCAACTCACAACAAAATGGCGAGGGTTTCGAAGCCCCCGAGCATCACTGCTTTTCTGTCTTTGCTGATGCTGAAGAGCAGCTGGCTGCTGGGCGCCACCTCCCAGAAGCCCACCATCTTGACGGACTCCCAGCAGCCCCAGCAGGAGTTCGCCCACTCCATCCGGCTGGATGGTGACATCATCCTGGGTGGCTTGTTCCCCGTGCACGCTCGCGGCGAGAGGCGTTCCCTGTGGCGAACTCAAGAAGGAGAAGGGAATCCACCGCCTGGAGGCCATGCTGTTCGCCATCGACCTCATTAACAAGGACCCGGACCTGCTGCCCAACGTGACGCTTGGGGCGCGCATCCTGGACACGTGTTCACGTGACACCTACGCCCTGGAGCAGTCGCTCACCTTCGTCCAGGCTCTCATCGAGAGGGACGGCTCTGACGTCCGTTGCGCCAACGGAGACCCGCCCATCTTCGCCAAGCCGGATAAAGTGGTGGGCGTCATCGGGCGTCGGCCAGCTCCGTGTCCATCATGGTGGCGAATATCTTGAGACTGTTCAAGGTAAGAGACGGCGTGCTTTCTACTGCAACTGAGTCCTAAAACCTGGAAATCAGTTGGCATGTTTGCAGTTCCTTGTCCCAAAGACTCCCTGTTTTTGCAGTTAGCAATCCCCTCCCTCCTCTCTACGTGTGTCGAATTCTCTGTCCTGATTGGATGAAATGGGCGGGAAAGCCATAAAATTTCCATAAAGACACCAAACACTCTGTAACAGTGATATCTGTTGGAATATAGAGCTATTTAACGCTCATTTTAATAAGAAAATCACACTTACAGCAGCTTTAATTGCCTGAAATAAGGTTTGTGGTGAACACAGGGTTCGAGATACTTTGACGTTTTGATCTACGACATCTAATACGGCAGTTAATCCTTCTTGTTTGTTTCTTAACAGACGTGGTTGCTAACCGTTGACCACAGAGGTTGAACAGGGAGACTCATCCACTCACTTGTCCGTCTTTACAAGTCTTTATTTGCAAATTATTCCAACTGTACCTTTACAACTTGTAGACTGATCATTTTATATTAAAGTGTGTTTGGTGTAGTGCAGAAGGAATCTTTGCGGTGCCGACGTTGAAGTCATGCGCTCGTTTTACAGCCTGACAGCGGCTTTTTACTTTTTAGCGATTTAATTTAGGCTTTGAAAAATCATAAAAGTGGTGTTCAACTGTGAAGATTATCTTGCTGAACAAAACGTGTCGGTATCATAAACTCTCTTTGCCACCGGAGCTACTTTTCTGCAATAATCCTGAATCCAATTCAAAAAAATCCCATCCCAGGCTTTTTGTCGAGGGAACCGGGGCGATCCCATCTTCCGGGTTAGCCTCCAAAAATAAACTGTCCCTGCAGCTCAGTCTTTCGTTTGCTGCTGCCACGGCGGATGACAAACTATCAGAGAAACAGCTGTTAGCCTGCAAAAAGACATTGTGTCTCTTTTGTTGAGCCAACGGTTGTTGGGCCAGCAGAGTCCAAATATTTCACATCTCTCAGCAGCTGTTAAATGACGGTATTGAACCCGACAGATGAGCAGATCAGCAGTCGAGGCTCTCCAAAGCAAAAAAATAAATAAATGGGGAAAAAGGGAAAAAGAGCAGGTCGGACTATTTTATTTTACCGATTGTGTCTGCAGCTGCATCTTCGACACGCTGAAGCTCAACGGGAAGAGAATCTGACTCCTCCCTGTGCGATTGTCTCACCACGTCTTTGTTTTTCACGGCAAGATCCTTAATTCCCCCTGCAGCAGAACGGCAGTGTTAACCAAGAAAAGACAGTCCGACATGATGTGCAGGAGACACATGTCAACCTCTGCATGTTTTCACAGCCTGGATACATCTCGTGTTCAGTTGGTTGAAAAGTCGGAGCTGCTGGGGTCAAACAGAAGAGGTTTTTCTTCAGCGGTGATGATGAATCTAAACCGTCTTCCTGCTGTCATTCGTAGAAAAGCGTCGCGACCTTCTTCAGAAAACGTTCTGTTTGAGATACAGAACGTTCCATTAAAATGTCAGTTAAAGCCACAAAAGGTAAAATATTTCTTACAGCTCTTAACCCATTCAGGCCTCAGACGCCTGGAAAAAATGCCTGTAAAACCTGCGGGCGATTTCAGAAAAACCCCTAAAACCTGAAGATTTTCTGGAAATTCAACAGCTACTAAATGATTGATTTCTCAGCCTCTGTAGCAGATAGAAACAAAATTCAAAAAGTATTTGAGAGCTTACACCTGTGGCTTTCCTCAGACTTTGAGTTTATTTAGATAAAGTGAACACACAAATTGTCAGTGTCAAAGTAAAGTGTCAGTGCAGGAACAGCACTATTTTCAAATAAAAAACAGTGAGAAAATAAATAAAAATCAACTAGAAAAAAGAACAAGACCAGAATGTAATGACTAACAGTTTGCCTTACACTGTAACAAATTTACCTTAAAATTTACAGTAACTTATTGGCAACAATTAACCAGCAAGTTACTGTAAATATATTTTACAGTAGACATACTGTACTTCTATTAACAGTATTGGTGTATTTACTGTAAAATAAAAAACAATTAAACACTGTGATTTCAGTTGTATTTACAGTATTGGTTGTTTAACTGTAAAGTAAATGCCAATTAAATACTGTGATTTTAGTTGTATTTACAGTATTGGTTGTTTAACTGTAAAGTAAATGCCGATAAAATACTGTGATTTCAGTTGTTTTTACAGTGCTGGTTTATTTACTATACAAATAAAAACAGTTAAGCACTGTTTTTTTTGGTATTGTATATGGCAATACTGTACTATTAACAGTAGGTAACAGTTGATCATTGCAAATTCAGTTTCTCATTGTACAATTGAAATACTGTATCACTGTGGTTTAATATTACACATCATTAATAGAATGACCCATATTCTAAAATATTTAAATGAACTACAGAAATCAAGAAAATTGTTAACGCAATTATTTATTTAAGTCATTTGGTGTACAGGAACATAATAAACCACAGGTTTACCATACTGTAGTACCACACTGTACCAAACCTTTTTCTGAGTACACTTCAGATGTGGCAAATGGAACACTAATGTTAGATACAGAAAACAACTAACATTTTTTAAATTATTGCCAAAATTAGAAACAAGAAATCAAAAATCAAAAATAGTTACGTCAGCTTGCCCAAAAGATAAAACTATTAACAGAAAAGCTTCACAATGATACATTTTTTTAAAACACAAGGTAATATCATGTAAAATAACAATAATGTGCCCTGAACTTGGAGACCCAAGTTCAGGGCAGGCAACTTGGGTCTGCCCAGGGATCCCAGTTGGAGCCCTGAAATTTAAGAAGAAAACACATTAACATTTACATTTATTACAATTACTTCGTAATGCACTACGTATGGGATGTGGGTCTAAAATGGTGATGTCGCGTCAAGGGACTTATTCCTGATAGAAAGTGTGTCAAATATCCAAACATGACACTGCTGCATTCAGTTTAAGGTAGCCTACATTTTCATTCAAGTTTAGCAATGTGTTAAAATGCTTAAAAAGATGTTGAATTAACTGTGAACTGAATTCATTATTTAATGAAATATCTGAGATAATATCTTCAAATAAACCATCTTGAACTTGCAATGCAAAAGCTATTATCAGAACCTCACCTGCATCTAGTCAGTTTGCCAAGCGAACTCAGTGAAGTCCCTGATGAAGGAGATTACATGGGGGTTCATGTAGGACGTCTTCCGCTTCACCACTCTCCCAGTCTTCCGGCTCATCTGCTCCTTGGCACTGCACTTGGTGGAGTCAGGATTAATAAGGGTGGGATAATATGTACATGTTAACGAGTAACCAGTTAGCAAATCATCATCAGCAAAGTGTTTACAGAGAAAAGAAAGCGGTACATGTGGATTTGAACCGCGCCATGTGTCACAAAAGTGGCACCGCATTCTGCTAGCCCACATGGAAATCTGAAGTTAGCTTGATTTCTGTGACTCTTCAAATGTCGTACAAATGCAGGGATTGAAGCTGTGGTGAAATTACAGTGCTTGCATAAGTAGTTCATTTTGATGGCAAGCTAACTGCTTATTACTTAACTAAATAGCTTAGTTTAGCTTAGCTTAGCTTAGCTTAGCTTAGCTTAGATACGTAACGTGATAGGCTAGTACTTACCGAATTTCTGGAAGTTCAATCCAAGTGTGTGTTCGGTGGCGGACCCGCGATTCCAGGATGGAAAGTCCCGCAGAGGCCAAGGGTGGAATAAAAAACTCTCCCGCGCAGTGAAAATGTAAAAGCACACTGGCAATGGCTGTGGAGACGTCTTAAGCACAAGACAAGACACAGCCTGGTATAACGGAGTCAGAGTGCTGTGTTCGCGGTCTGTTGGGTTTTGCAACGACGTGACTGGCCCATTTGAAGAGCAACCGCTGAACTCTCTCCATCCTCATTGGATAAATTGAAAGTGAAGCGAAAAAAAAACAAACGTCTAGCATTGACACAAAATCCCAGTCCCATAGTAAATCATGAGTTGGAAGTCACAATTATGAGATAAGAAGACATAAAGGGTCAAACTTATGATTAAAAAAAAAACATTAGATCAAAAGTCTAAATTATGAGATAGCCTAATCATTGTTTTTATAATGAGATAATTTATTAAAATCTAATACACATCAAAGGAAAAATACTGTAGTACTAGGCTATTTACAGTACTATACTGGCTATTGTGGTTTTTCTTTACTGTAACCCTTTGTCTACTGTGATTTTCTACAGTAATACTTAAACTACTGTGATCTGGTGACGTGGACAGGCTATTATTGTAAAATTTGCAGCATTCTACTGTAAAAATCATACACAGTAATGTTACTGTGTTTACTGCAGTAAATAACTGTAGATTTCACAGCCATTTTTAACAGTGT
>JBBNBP010000437.1:0-28004 GCA_039737535.1 Lagodon rhomboides
ACGCACTGGAGCAACAGTGGAAGATCCTCTTAGGCAATGAACAAGAAAGAAGATTTGGTGACATCAATTCATAACAGGGTTCAGAGGCAGTAGAACATACTGTCCCGGGAAGTTTAAGCAAAATACAACCTAATAATGAAAAATGTTGTTTGATGTATGTTACTCAGTTTGCGGATTAAATATGGTAACAGATAAGTTGTTATTGATAATAATAAAAAGAAAGCAGTAGCGTTGCCTGGAGCAGAGGTGTCCAAACTTTGAATGAGAATCAGTATGGACAAAGGGGGGAATGTCAGAATTAATAGAAAATTCTAAATGCAAAATAGAAAATTGAAAAATTTAAACTGAAAAATGCATGAGATTAAAACAAAATAGGGATAATGCGAAGATTATTTGAGATCGATAAGTACGCCGTTTCTGATTCTGGAGTCGGATTTTGGACATGCGTGATCTATGACATACAGTAATAGTAAGGGATGTTGTACTCATAATATATAACATCTGATGTTTTTGTCCACAAAGATATTGGTTGGTGTTTTCTCTCTTCTCAGGATGACAGTGGAGAGATTAACCTGGAAGGGGACAGGACTAAGAGAGAGAATGCGTAGATTGAGAGTATTATGGACAACACTTTACCCTAGATGGCAATGCTGCTGGAGAATAAAGTTCAGATGACACAGCAGAATGATATATTTGTTATATCGATGTAGAATTTGACAGATTTCTATGTTCTCATATATATGTATATTCATACATTATATTGTGGAAGTTGTTGTGTTTTGTTGTAATCCTGTGATATATGTAAATGAGCCAAGGAATAAGCAATAATCCTAATAATATAATAGTTTAATTAGGTTTTACCCTTTATATCAGCACACAGTGATATATACCTTTTAATAATATTTGAAAAATAGGACCTGTGAAAGTTTTAGGAGTTTAATGGCCAATTGGGATATGGTCATTTAATTAGAGGATAATTGGTAATTGGTAATAGTAAATTATAAAGGAGTTTCCCCACCGGGATTGGCTTGAAGGTGTGGATTCTTCAAAAGTTGATTAGGAAGGTTTCCTATTTCTTTTTGATACTCCTTAGGAGGGGTACGTTTTTGGAATGGGAAGCAAAAGCTGATTTGTGGGATTCCCTTACAGTTACACCTAAGAAGCCATAAGCAGGCATTCTTAGAGTAAGGAGGACTTTTCAGAGTTTGCTGGAAAGGAGTGTACCTGGAGGGAGTCCTATAGGTGAGGCTAAGGTTAGCCGAATGTGACCTGATTAGAATAAAGGAGTAGTTTACCTAGTCTTAAAATAGTCTAAAATAAGGTGCTATAGGACCCTAATAGGAAATTAGTTAATTAGGTGATTCTAAATTTTGGTTCAAAATAGGATTTTAAAATAAGTAACAGGATTGGATGAGGAGAACTTTGTTGAAAACAGACAAGCACAACAACAGGAGTTGGACGATGGAAGATCATAGTGAATGTGTCTGTATGCCTTTTTTTCGAGACCTAGCGGGCCTCGAAGGGGGAATATGAGGTATCTGGACGGCGACACATTCTGATCCATGCTCTAACTTAGTGTAGATTTAACTATGTCCAGTTGCCTTTCCTTGTGTGAGTTAAGGAATGTGGTCAGTGTTGGGTGTACAGGTCCAGGAGTCATAGGAGTCATTATTCAGCTGTGTGTGGGGTTTTTAGCAAGAATACCAGGCCACCATAAAGTGCTAAAACTGAGTGTGACCTTCATGCCAGATGGTGGAAGATGTCTACATGCTTCTAGTCCCAGAGAAGGACAGAGTGACCATTTGAGCCATTTTGGGGGTAGAAAACCTAAGGAGTGGTAACAGCTGAGTTAGGTGATTTATGGGAGACAGACCAACTCCTTTTTTAGTCTATTGTAGAGTGGGACCCTTAAAATAACCAAAGTGACCAATTGGAAGATGTAGGGAGGTACAAGGCAAAGAGACTTTAAAAAGGCCCGCACAGGCAGAGAAGTTGGGGTGGCTGCTTGTAGATTTCCTGAGAGCCGAGGTGCGAGGGGATTTCTGATAGAGCAAGAAGGCGAAGTATTGGGCAGAACTTTGCCAGATATTGGGGAACACCAGGGTGTGGCCACACTGGATCGGACGCAGGCTTGAGATCTGTTTCAATAAAGATTGCTCTATCATTCCACCCAGCCTTGCCTCCGCAGAATTCTTTCTATCACCAAACTACACACCGACATCTTGGATGAAGATAGCCCAGAAACAACATTGGTTTGCCTGGTGAGCTTTTAATTGTGTAATATGTTTGTAGGAAAGGAGATAAAGTATTGCATACTAGCGTTGCAATGTAGCATGCTAGCATGCTATCAGTCCTTGCTTCATGTGAATGCAGGATGACTTTTTCTTCAAACCGTTTTATCAGAGATCATATGGCAAAACGAGATTAAAATATAGTTAACTATTCATTACAATTCCGTTATTTTGGATGAATTGTGCCAAATGTGGTGGTGTTTAACGCATGTGGCGTGCAGGCCCTTTAAATTTAGAAGCAAGAACGAACATTCTGAAGGGTGACAAAAGCAACATAAATGACTTAGGTGGAGTGGACAAGGTGGATTCCTCTTTGTGCGCTTTCGGTGTGAACGCACAGTAAGGGTTAAGAGGAGGAAAGCACTGGAGCACCAGGGGAAGATGCTGGGAATGTCCTCTCAAGCAATGGACAAGAATGAAGATTCGGTGACATCAATTCGCAACATGGTTCAGAGGCAGCAGAACATAATGTCCCATGGAGTTTAAGCAAAATATAATCAAATAAAAATGTTGTTTGATGTATGTTACTCAGTTTGCTGATGAAATAAAATAACAGCTGAGTTGTTATTGACAACGACAAAAGGAGAGTAGTAGCGTTGCCTGGAGCAGAGGTGTCCAAACTCTGAATGGGAATCAGAATGGACAAAGGGGGGAATGGAAGAAGAAATATAAAATACAAAATACAAAGTTAAAGATTGAATGGAAAATATAAAGTTGAAAATTGAAATTTGGAAAATGTATGATATTAAAGCAAATGGTGAATGCATGAATGTTATTAAGTGTTAATTTTAGGCTACATTAGAAGATAAGTATGACATGACAGGTGTATATGAGCAAACATATATGACATGCCATACAAAGTAAATAGAAATAAAAGGGAGATTATTTGAGAGCAGTAAGTGTACTGTTTCTGATTCTGGAGTTAGATTTTGGACATGCCTGATCTAAAACACACAGTAATAGTGATGGATGTTGTACTCATAATATATAGTATCTGATGTTTTTGTTTGAAAAGATGCTGTTTGGTTTTTTCTCTTTTCTCAGGATGACAGTGGAGAGATTGACCTGGAAGGAGACAGGACTGAGAGAGAGAATGCATTGGTTGAGAGTGTCACAGACATGCTGCATAAGATGGCAACGCTGCTAAAGAGCGAGAGTTCAGATGATACAGCAGGATGATATATCTGTTATGTTATGTAAAATTAGACAAATTTCTTTGTTCTCATATATATGTATATCTATACATTGTAATGTGGAAATTGTGGTGTTTTGTTGTACTCTTGTGATATATGCAAATGAACCAAGGAATGAGCAATGATCTTAATAATATAATAGTTTAATTAGGTTTATTCTTATACTATCGCACAGCGATGTATATATACATTTTGATAATATTTGAAAATAGGACCTGTGAAAGTTTTGGAGTTTAATGGCCGATTGGCATTATGGTCATTCAATTAGTGGATACATGGTAATTGTAAATTATAAAGGAGTTTCCCCACCGGGATTGGCTTGAAGGTGTGGATTCTTCCAAAGTTGATTAGTAAGGTTTCCTATTTCTTTTTGATACTCCTTTGGAGGGTATGTTTTTGGAATGGGAAGCAACAGCTGATTTGTGGGATTCCCTTACAGCTACACCTAAGGAGCCATAAGCAGATATTCCTAGAGTAAGAGGTACTTTTCAGAGTTTGCTGAAAAGGAGTGTATCTGAGGGGAGTCCTACAGGTGAGGCTAAGGCTAGCCGAATTTGACCTGATTAGGGTAGGTGATTAGCTTATCTAGTCTTAAAATAAGTCTAAAATAAGGTGCTATAGGACCTTAATAGGAAATTAGTTAATTAGCTGATTCTAAATTGCAGTTCAAAATAGGACTTTGAAATGAGTAATAGGATTGGATGAGGAGGACTTTGTTGAAAACAGACAAGCACTATGACAGGAGTTGTATGTTGTTAAATCATTGTGAATGTGTCTGTATGCCTTTTCGAGACCTAGCGGGCCTCGAAGGGGGGAATATGAGGTATCTGATCGGCAACACATTCTGAGCTATGATTTAACAGTAATAGTTTGAGTTTCCTTATGGTGAGTTAAGAAAAGCATCCAGTGTGAGGCTTACATGTCTAGGGCCTCCGGAGCCATTAAATTAGCTCTGCGACTCTCCGTTAAGGGTGAATTAAAGGACAAGACACATATAAGGCTTTAAGCTGAGTTCGGCTCTCACTCCAGATGTTCGGAGCTGACTTAATGTATACATTTCCAAATAAGTACAGAGCTCTCCTAGGGTGTGAGGAGTGACATCAACAGAGTTAGGTAACACACAGAGGATGAGTTATTCTATAGGAAATGGTGACAGACCAATCCCTTCCTCTCTTATTGGATAGATAGACCCCCAATCCACCAAAGTGACCAATCAGAAGAAGTAAGTTGGTGCAGGCGAATGGACTTTAAAAAGGCCTGCACAAGCAGAGAAAGGGGGGTGGTAACTTGTAGATTTCCTAAGATCGAAGGAGAGAGGATTTCTGATAGAGCAGATGGCAGAGTATTTGGTATAACTTTGTCATGGATTTGAGAACACCAGGGTGTGGCCACACTGGTTCGGACGCAGGCTTGAGATCTGTTTCAATAAAGATTGCTCTATCATTCCACCCAGCCTTGCCTCCGCAGAATTCTTTCTATCTTCAAACTATACACCGACACCTTTGATGGAGACAGCCCAGATACAACAAGGGTAACTCCGCCAATTTTATACGTTGAAGTGTGTCAACAGGTCTTGGGGGATTCCTACTGCATGTGTTGCGTTGTAGGTAATGTCAGCGCCTGTAAACACACTTTAATGTGTAAAACTGGCAGAGTTAAGACAAATCCAGATCAAAACAATCAGCGGCAATCATCATTTCTTGATTAGTGTGAACGTACAACACAGAGCTGAGCATCTGCAGCAGCATCACCGACAGGCAGCTGAGGATTTATGTGCCAGCTGGTGTTTAGTGTGTCTGTGGCTTTAGAGACATGAAAGTAAACAGTGCCACCGATCTTTAAGTTTTTTCTTACATGGGGAATAAACGGCATGAAAGGATTTCTGAATTCTCTGATAGAGCAGCTGACATGATATCAAAAAGAGTGAAAATACACCAAACTTCATTCATTTTTTGGGAGATTTCTTTAACACAGTTATACCAAAACGATCCCGCCGCACGTGTCTTTGTCTCACAGCGCCAGGTCACATTTTCAGACCCTCCACTCGAGGCCGCCTGCACGTTTTCAAGAGACATAACTAATCAATGCAGTGAGACGACGTAATTTTATCTTAACCTTATTAAATACAGGCAGGCCTTATTTCATTACTGCGTAAACAACTTAAATGGGATATATGGGCTAGGAGGTCAGCGGGTTTTATACAGCGGATACACAGAGAAATAGAACAGAGGGAGAAGGAGAGCCGTCTCTGAGTTTATCAAATTTAAACCAGACAGTACTGTACATACACAAATGAACAAATATGAAATGAAGATGATTTTACATAGTGTATAGGATTAACTGAGACCATTTGTTTTAGTTCATTGAATCTGTCAGTTCATCCACTATTTGTACTAGTGATGCTCTTATTGAAATAGACATAACACTTTGATGAATCGACAGGTAGCTGAATGTGTTTTGGATCAGAAGCTAACATATACCACTCTTGTAAACAAAGGCTAGTTGTCTCTAAGCAGAATACTTCTCGATGGCTTTTTTCTTCATCATGATCTTGTGCTTCATATTACACTCGAGCTGCTGCTCTATTATGTAAAAACTGATATTCTTCATGAAGAAAAGGTAGTAGTAAAAGTATAAACATTTCGCTTGAGCTGTTTCACCAGAGAGCTTTCCGTTAAATGTCTTTCTTGCTCTAGCTTTATATATCTAGTCCCTACATATCTATATATCTAACTGCCTCTTTCTAAGTAAAGACTAATGTAAAATGTTTTTGTGGTTACTGCAAATCTTACATGCTGCTTTCATGGACAATGTACATTTACTACGTTGTAAGGAACAGTTTGACATTAATAAAACCCAATAAAAGAGGTCATTTTTTCACATCAGTTACTTTATGGATCAACAAATGTGATATAACGTTTTACTTTGTGAGCTTCATTTTAAACACAAGAGAGGTAGGAATAATATCATCTAACTCTGAGCCAGGCTCTTTGTTCAGTTTTGAACAGATGTGTAGTTATTGTGCTCTGACCTTGTCATATGATGCTGTGTTGTGGCAACTCACTCACTTCTAGAAATAAAGAAACTCAGAACAAATCCCGTGTTGGAGCTGAGGCCGGCTCCCACCTGGACTCTTACCTTGTGGCATTACAGGCTTTGTCCACCTGACAATGACTTCCAGTTTCCTAATAAAGGATTTACGTCAGGGGGTCTGGAATGTGTGGACTGTAAGACAAAGTAAGGTGCTCAATGAGCCTTTTCGCTAAACAGATTTAATAAGAAATGTGTTAACTGTTCAAAAATGCCAACTATCCCTTGTTGCTTATGCCCTTTTACCTTTGCTTCGCTCCCCTGCAAAGATTTAAGGACCCCCTGCAGCGCTGCACAGCTCAACAGCTTTCCAGCACACGGTAACTGTAATTTGACCCCCAGCAGTGAAAGTAGTGAAGGTTCAGAGTTCAGTCACACTTTGTACTTTTTCACGTTAGGCTTTAACTCTCTTAACCACGAAAACTTTCTGCGCACTCATGCCAGGTTTTTATTGCTATTTCTAGTTTTTCCCATTTGTCTCGTGTCAACCTGTCTCTAAAGGCAGCAGCAGGGCGGAGGTTTATTTTCACATGCTGTCGAGCGCTGTTGATGTGTATAATAGGTTCACGAGAAGAAACATGCTCAGAATGATATATGCATGTTGACATCTATCACAGAGACACGTCTCTTCAGTCTCCTAAGTCTCCTAAGTCTTAAGCCCACCTCCCTTTGTCATACATATTCATAAACAGCTCCGTAAACGGCTTACATGATGATTAAAAAGGATTTCAATTTGCATCGTTTTCTCCACCGGTGATAATTAGACGGGAAAAACAAACGGCTTGTACTTTGCATCAGAAACAACATGATCTCGCAGATCAAGAGAATATTCGTTTGAGCCTTTTACTCCACGGAGCGCCGGGTAGTTCATGTCTGGAGGGCACCGCACATAATGCTTTGATCTAATATAAAATGGGTGATTGAGTTGGGAAAACGTTTCCCCCCCTCACACGCGGGGGTTCACGTGGAGTTGAAGTGAGACAGAGTTTTTGCACGTGAGACGGTAAATTAAATCAGGCGTGGGGGATGAGTGACTCATCACACTGTAATGGGTGTAAGGAGGTTGAAAGGGTTACCCCCCTCCTGCAGCGGACACTGTGCCTGGACTAACTGGCTATATTGGTCTTATAAAGAGGGACACATGATACTGGACATTACTGACAGGAAGATGTTTTAACTCTCCAGTCTATAATGTTGGTACAATAACATTTCTTAGAAGGACAGCTCATCTGAAAACAGAGCTCATGAGGCCTTGGCTCACTGGGTTTTTAGAGCTAATTTTGGAGGTTTCTGTTTTTGAACTGAAGCTGCCCTCTTCTGCCTGCTCCGCTGCAGGTTATTTTTAAAAACCCGTGTTCACATTCTCGCTGAGGATTAATGAGAAGATTAATACCACTTCCAGTATGTCATATCTGTACAAAAAAACGACGTGTTGTGGCTTTATGGATGCCACTGTATTTACAGGACTATTTCTTGGCTCTTTGCAGTCATTTCTTGGATTCTTGCTGTAACTGTGAGGTTGCCAGGAAATATTAGTAATGATTTACATAAACAAAGCAAAGAATGCAGAGCTCCTTTCAGAGCTTAGTCTCTGACCTTAGCTATTATTAATTACATTAATTAGTTGTGAATAAATAAGAAAAAAATCCTGCGCTGTCTTTAAATTTTGACCCAGATATTGCTGAACTCTGACCGGTCCATGCAACAAAAACTGTTCTCAGTCCGTCCTCATGAGAAAAACAACTGTATAGTTCCACCGTGCAAGCAGCCTTTTACGAGCCATTGTCATGTCACAACGTCCTCTAGTGGATGGACTAGTTATGCGTCAGGAGAGGAGCCGGCCTATGAGGGGCCGTACAAGACATAATTCATTCTAGCTCTCTCACACACATACATTCTCCTTTCACGTACATATATTCTCCTTTCACACACATACATTCTCCTTACACATACATATATTTTCACTCTCGCACACACATATATTCTCCTTTCATACACATACATTCTCCTTTCACGTACATATATTTTCACTCTTAAGCACACATATATTCTATATATGTGTACGTGAAAGGAGAATGTATGTATGTGAAAGGAGAATATATGTATGTAAAAGGAGAATGTATGTGTGTGAAAGGAGAATATATGTATGTAAAAGGAGAATGTATGTGTGTGAGAGAGTGAAAATATATGTATGTAAAAGGAGAATGTATGTATGTGAAATGAGAATGTATGTTTGTGAGAGTGAATATATATGTACATGAAAGGAGAATGCATGTATGTGAAAGAAGAATGTATGTATGTGAAAGGAGAATATATGTATATGTACGTGAAAGGAGAATGTATGTATGTAGAAAGGAGAATGTATGTTTGTGAGAGTGAATATATATGTACGTGAAAGGAGAATATATGTATGTGAAAGGAGAATATATGTATGTAAAAGGAGAATGTATGTGTGTGAGAGTGAATATATATGTACGTGAAAGGAGAATATATGTATATGTACGTGAAAGGAGAATGTATGTATGTGAAAGGAGAATGTATGTATGTAAAAGGAGAATATATGTATGTAAAAGGAGAATGTATGTATGTGAAATGAGAATGTATGTTTGTGAGAGTGAATATATATATATATGTACATGAAAGGAGAATGCATGTATGTGAAAGGAGAATGTATGTATGTGAAAGGAGAATATATGTATATGTACGTGAAAGGAGAATGTATGTATATAGAAAGGAGAATGTATGTTTGTGAGAGTGAATATATATATGTACGTGAAAGGAGAATATATGTATGTGAAAGGAGAATATATGTATGTAAAAGGAGAATGTATGTGTGTGAGAGTGAATATATATATGTACGTGAAAGGAGAATATATGTATATGTACGTGAAAGGAGAATATATCTATGTAAAAGGAGAATATATGTATGTGAAAGGAGAATATATGTATGTAAAAGGAGAATGTATGTGTGTGAGAGTGAATATATATGTACGTGAAAGGAGAATATATGTATGTGAAAGGAGAATGTATGTATGTAAAAGGAGAATGTATGTGTGTGAGAGTGAATATATATATGTACGTGAAAGGAGAATGTATGTATGTGAAAGGAGAATGTATGTATGTGAAAGGAGAATATATGTATGTAAAAGGAGAATGTATGTGTGTGAGAGTGAATATATATATGTACGTGAAAGGAGAATATATGTATATGTACGTGAAAGGAGAATGTATGTATGTGAAAGGAGAATATATGTATGTAAAAGGAGAATGTATGTGTGTGAGAGTGAATATATATATGTACGTGAAAGGAGGATGTATGTATGTGAAAGGAGAATGTAAGTGTCTGAGAGAGTGAAACTATATGTATGTGAAAGGAGAATGTATGTATGTGAAAGGAGAATATATGTATGTAAAAGGAGAATGTATGTATGTAAAAGGAGAATGTATGTGTGTGAGAGTGAATATATATATGTATGTGAAAGGAGAATGTATGCATGTAAAAGGAGAATGTATGTGTGTGAGAGGGCCAGAATGAATTATGTCTTGTACGGCCCCTCATACCGGCCAGATGGGTAAACAAACAGGACATTCGCTCAGGAGACGACTATTCTTGTCTTGTTATTTTACCAACGTAACGTACAAGCAGGTACATATGTAAGTTAAGTTCAATTAGTAACATACTTATTTTAACCCAGCTCTTTTCCCAAATCTAACCAAGTTTTGTTGCCTAAACCTAGCCAAACTACGACTGTATGACAAAAGTCTGGTATGTCTGTTGTTGGTACGCTGCGATAATCAAGCTGAGTTCTGATTTAAAGATTTTGAAGGACCACAAGATGTTGATTGAGAAGATAGATTTTCAGGGCCTTAAAACTATAGATCAACAAGGACAAACAGTGAATCTTTCTAATGACACAGCATGCAACATTCACACATTGTTGAATAAACACAATTAAAAATCAATTTTCAATTCATTATCAGTGGAAGTTAACATGATTGAGCCTCGTAAGGATACTTTGGAGAGTATCTCCACTGATTTTACACATGACTCAGTGTGTTTATGGGTCTTTTGGAGTACTGCATATCAGAAAAAAAAAAGTATAAAGCCCTTTGAGAAAGTGATATAGGCGCCAGGCTATGAAAAGCGGACCTGGTCCAGCATTACTCCTGTAACACTGCTGGACTCATTGACAGTTTTATAAAATACTGATCGAAATCAATTCAGCAGAAATGAGGATATTACCTTTTTTTCCAGGCTTTGTTCTTGCTTTTCAAAACCTGGTGCCTAGATTTCCCACAATGCAATTTAGCCACTGAGTGACATCGCTGGAGGCGATTTTATCAGATCACATGCAGCTTCCTCTGGAGCCACAAAATACTTTATATCATTTATTTCACATAAAGACCTGTAAACACACTTAAATGTGTACAATTTGTGGAGTTACCCTTTAACTGAACAGGAGATGTGACTCTCTGACTGCTGAACTTGTTTTTATTATTCAAAGAAATGTTAGCCACACGCAAAATGTAAAGGTTGTTCTGCCCTGGGCCGGTCCTTTAATGACGGCTCGGCTCGGCTCAGCATGTTTTATAACGTTATGTCCCGTTTACATGCGACATACTTCACACAGCAGGTGCATAGTGTGTCCTCTCAGTACGCATATACATCTTAACAGCCTTGGCCGACTGCCAGGCTGACCTTACTGCGGGGGTTCGATGTTGCGTAAGAGCCCCTTTTGTCTGATATTCATCCTCTGAATTATGCTGAGATGAGGGGGGGTTGCGGGGAATGTGCACTGAATGTGAAGAATGCCGTTGATTGCATTTCTAAAGAATCTCTCAAGTTTACACTAGATGTCTGCTGATGGGTCAAATATCATGGAGAATAGAGCTGATATAAATTGAAAATACAGTTTTGTTTAAGTGAAAGGAAAACAAACAATCCTTGAGGTTAAATTAATCCGCATGGCAATTTTCCTGTTTGCGAGCCAAAGGCAGGAAAACACCTTGGACTGATAATTGGCTTCAATGCTTTCAAAAAGACAGACTCGCTTGCCCAAGGACGATTTTAGAGACTTGCAGTTGATCATTATGCATGTCTTTGAAAAAACAGCACCTGGAGGAGGTGCCACACGATAACAGAAGAATATAATCATAAAAGTATATTATAACTCAGCACCTTCTCGCCAAACAGGAATCCTTAGGGAGGAGAGACAAAACTTGAACCTGACGCTGATTAGTACCCTCCATCCTCTTCCAAAAGTTTCTCTGCGAAATCTGATGTCATCAAAATTCAGGGCGCTATTAGTGAGCCAAAACCAATTTTCTAAGTGAATAAGCAGAATGCAATCAACAGCGTCAAAAGCAGAAAAAAAAAAGGGTTTAACAGATCTGGGGAAACGGCAGCAGTCGCCCCCGTGTCAGGAGAGATGAGGAACTCATCAGTCATCATGAACTGAAACCTGAATGAAAAAAAAGCTGCTGGAAGTCGTCCAGGGAAGCAGCTGTACTGAATTATTTTATTTTTATTTTTTTTGTAATTTGGCCATAGTGGGCAGTTTGGATCATGTCTTTTCAGATGTGACCACTGAGGGATCCAAAGTCATGAAACTCTACAAGTAGTTTCCACATGTAGAAACAGACTAACATCCTAATGTCACTGTAATCTAAGTAATATGATTCCTTTGCAGAGTTAAGATGTTAAGATGAAAAGTTTGCTTCCACAAGGAGTCAGTTATCTTCGCTTAGCACCAAAACTGGGAAAAGGGTGACGTTTAATCACCAGAGCAAATGTTGGCAACAAATGTTTCTGCCGTAGATGTAGAGTGTGTTTTATGGGTTTTTGTTGTGTCTTTCGCTCTGTATTTAATCCTGTGTTCCTCTCCAGCCTTTCTTTTCCCTCCACACCTGTCCTGCATCAGTCTCGTCAGCCCTGCCCTGTTCCCGGTGTTTTTCCCAAGCTCATCTGCTCCGTCCCTGCTCTCTTCTTTTCACCGCTCGTTCCTCTCACCTGAGTTTCTCTGCCTCTATCCAGCTGCACCTCGTCCCCTCGTTAGTCCGGTCTTTAGTTCACTCAGTTGCTGTGTCTCAATTCAGGGTCTGCATCCTTCGAAGACCGCAAAGGCTTGGTCCTTCGAAGGATGCAGACACTGAATGGAGACATAGCCTTTGTCAAGACTTCTGTTAATCTGTTCCTGGGACTTGTTTTGGAGTAAAGTCATACCATTGATCTGGAAATTGTCTTTAAAAAAGAAATCCAGTGGTTTTGTGCTTACAGATCTGGAAAAACCATTTCCAACACTTGTCTCTCGTCACCACCACCCCCTCCTCCTCCTCCTCCTCCTCCTCCTGGCATCAGTGTCAGCTCATAACTTAATCTGAACGTGATGTGACACAGACTGTTGAAATGATTGTATGATACAATAAATGAAATGTGCAAACTTAGCATATCTGGTTTGCAGAAATGTACAATGCCATTCTTATTAACTGTCCAGCAGTGACAAAATTCAACCGGCAGCACCTCTGAGGGTCACTAAGAACAAAGGTTTTATCTTGTTTCTTGAATTTGTACAAAAACCCGAAAAAGCTACAATTATCCAGATCCAGACTACCTGTTTCCGGTCTGTGTCCCATGCTAAGCTCTCCAGCTGCTGGCTGCAGCTTCATATTGAATGGATCAATTTGATACTGGTAGAACATTTCCCAAGATGCTGAACTGTTTTTGTGAATTAATCTTTTCTTACAAAGGAAACCATAATTGTTATATAAAGTTGTATAAAGTTGATCTTCACACAATCATTCGGGAAATAAAAACCCATCCTGTAAAGTCCTAAAAGCTCTTTGTGTGGAGGAGGTGAAGCTGACTCCACTCTCTATAATAATGACACAAACAGCAGAGGTGTAAGACCAGCTCCCTTAATGCTTGTTTGTGAGCCGGAGCAAGCTGGCAGCCACCTGATCGTAAGCTTCAGTGCGCAGAGTGCTGCCCAGGGTCCAAAGTCTTCTGAGCCGGGCGGCGGGCCAGCAGCACAGACTCCTGCTCCCAGTTAACGTCACACATCTGAAGGGAAGGCGCTCAACTGCTGGGCAAGAAAAATTAGAAGCGGGGCATGACTTCCTACCTCCCATCACCGCTCAGCATCATTAGCTGAATCATCTGATGACGGGTAAATAAGATGGGGCATCACATTTCCAAAGCGAATTAGAGGTCACGCAACACATTTTGACAACTAAATTATTCATACGTAAAGCTCATTTTATTCACCGCTCACACTGCTGCATAAGGATTCAGTCTTACTGGGAGATTTCGTAATGTGCTAAATTATCTTTAGATGATTTTAATAAATAAGAAATAGACTTTATAAATTGTGCATTGTCCTCACATGAGCTGCTGTTGCGACCTCAGGTGAACATTGTTGTTCTTCATCTTTCTACATTTCTGTTTGACCTCCTGTAGACTGTAAATCGTCGTAGTGAGTGATGTCGTAAAGGAGACTGTTACATTTGAGTCGTACAAGCGAAAAGGTCTTAACAACTTCACACTACTAGTCTACTTTACTTAATTTTGACATAATTGGTTTCCTACATTATTTTAAGTAAAGTAAAATCCCTTCAGATCAGATATTACAGTGTTTGTTCTGATTTACTGGCTTTTTACTTTTACTTTTCAAATTATTATTTTATCACATTATTAGATTATTCTCTAGTTACAGACTTCAATTAGTGACACAATATATTCATATACAACCCTGTCGTAGGATAAAAATAAACTTGCAAGACATAGAACAATACTAAACATTAAAGAAAGGAAAGATAAAGACACAATATGAGCTACGTACATTGTAAAATCTGATAAAGTGACTTACAAGTACACATTTTAGCTCGTACAACTTAGATTACTTTACTTGGTAACCATGAGGTTATCAGTTTTCTGAGACAACTTTTGAAATTTGCAGTGTATTGAAGCAAAACCTTGTTAACGTCTTGTGTTAATGTGTTAATAGATGCCATATTAACCTCAATCAAAACCAGCTACAAGTCGTGTACATAAAGGATGAACACGATGACAAAACTGGCCGCACACCAAAAGCAATTTAAAGCAGCAACAAAACTTCAGAATCAAAATCAACTCCTCTCTCAGGAGCACATTTTCTGAGAATAACCACAGGAGGGCAGCTGTGTCCAAAAAAACACTCCCCGGTGAACTCTTCACTGAACCAACGAGCTCTGTCTGACCGTTTGTCTGTTTATTTCTCCTTCCCTGTCTGTCTACATATGTTTTTTTTTTCTGTGTTTCTGTCTCTTTGTCCATCTGTTTATTTGTCTGACAGCCAGACAAACGGAAATCCGAACAATTGGTCACCTGAGAGTCTCAAAACAGCCATTCTCAATCTTAAAAATGAGAAAAAATTATAATAGTTCTTTTGTTTTGATTGGAATCACACCGTCACATCGTGCCTAATCCCTCCCCCTGCGGAAGGATTAGCGACGATAGAGGCATTTGGATTTGCACACATTTGAATTTTGGCCTCATCAAGCGCATCAAATTAATCTGTTGGTGGCTCATTTCCCAAGTGTCAAAGAGTCGGTCCAGGGCCAGGTTGCCACATGTGGTGAAGAATACCGGCATGCTGATTATTGTACACTGCATTGAGAAGCTGACAGCAATACACCAGTGGGGAGTGGTGGGTAATTGCAGGGGGAAAGATTGCCTCTGCATTCATTCATGGGTGCTGCGCCGCCACACTGTTTACATTTCTATGCACATATTGCTTTAGTAAATTACTTACAATTGCACAGTTCCTTTCCTACTTAGTATGTGTGAGGACTGCTACAACAGTTAAGTCCATGAGTAACTCATAACTGTAATGTGCGAGTCATTTGCGATGTTCCATATATGAATACAGTGATAAAACTGTCAAAGCACAGTGTAAGAAAAGATGGATTTTCCTGCTCTGAGATCTAAAGATAAGCCTTTATTGATGCGGAGAGGGGAAATTAAGTTGAAGCAGCGCAAACAGATACAACTCCAGATAAAAAAGAATACTAAAATAATGCTAGCAACGAATGCAGGTATTAGCTTTTATGCTTATTTTAAGGTTTTCTATCTTTGTGTGATACCTTTTGAGCCCATTCTTCATTTTGTTGATTGAAATCTGCAAGTTACAGCTTGTAACGGCCTGACGTTGGCTCTCACTGCTGTAGTCTGGTGGGAGTGTGCACAAATAAGCACCTGAAGTGTGTTTTGCAGCTAGGTGCTGCTAGTGCCGAAGCTTTCCATGGAGAGAGGGCAGACGGGTCATCCAGGACGGTTTTGATCTTATCCTTCATCCTCCTCTCTGACACTACATCCAGACTGTCCACTGGCTTTAGACTGGTGAAAGGTCTGACTGAAGGAGTTTCTTCCTCAAAGAGGAAATCAGTGCCGTGTGTCCGAGCTAATCTTTTATTAATTTGCATGAGTCCACCCTCTCTACGTCCTTTTCCTTGGACAGGTGGCCTCCTGTTCCTGGTGTAGCACCACCTTTACTTTGGTCTTGCTGGTGTTTGATTGTATTGCCTTACATGATGAAACTCTCTACAAGTCTTTTGTTGATGCATCCAAAAATGGACTCATCATAAAACTTCAGAAGGCAGCAGGAACCAGAGTTGAGGCGGACGTCTGAGATGTCAGGAGTGAAGAGGTGCAGCACAGATCCCTGAGGTGCACCTGTGTTGCTTATCACAACATCAAAGTGGCTTGTTTCTGTCAGCTCAGTGCAAAGTGCCCCCGCTGACACTCGTGTAGACTGTTGTGCCACAGCGTTTCATGAATGTACATGCAGACATTTATAGCTGAAACACACCGCAGGAGCACTGCAGCGTATAGGCTGAACCCTCAAATGCTGCTGACTTCGCTTGAGCGACGTGTGAAAGTCAAAAACAATGCTTCATGTGAAGATCGTCTACTTGTCTTGCCACTAAGCCACACTAATGATGCAATTGGAATATTTTTATTCAAACCACAAGCTGTAATTACACTTAAACTGTGAGCATTTTCCACCGTCTTGATGAAAAGTTTGGTGTATAACAGATCAAAAAAATGAAGGGAATGGTAGTTGATGCTTTTAAACTTCGGTGCATTTAGAGACTACTTATGACAATAGAGTAAAATGCACATTATTACCACCTCTGCCTTTAAGGATAAAGTTGGCGTTATTCTACATTTTTCATATTGTCAACAAATCCCATTAAGAGTCGAGAATCAATGTGGCTTTAGTCGTCTCTTAATACACTCCAAATTTCCTAACCTGCCTGTGGCATCGGCCCGAGCCCATTAGTTATACTGAAGAAAGTCATCACGACCTTCGACAGGTGGCTTTATCTCACACGTTCCGCCTTTAATCAGAATGATTTCTTCACTTTGAAGTTCTTGTGATGCTAGTCACAGTAACTGTAACTCGTTGGTCACGCCACACCAGCACCAGCATCTATCACCACACCACATCCTCCTTCAGTCAAAGGGTGTCACCCCAACACCATTCTGTCATCCAACACATCAAACAGATGCACCTTTGACCCTCTCCCTTCTGTGCCTCAGATGTGGTTATTAATATAGACGTGTATAAAAAAAAAGAAACATAGCCACGATACTGATAACCTACTTCAGTTTGAAATGAGTTTACTGCTGTTGGGAGCCGATGAGAGGAGATGCAGCAGGCACATGCTGTGCCAGGTTCAAGGTAATTACCACAGAAATAGCCTGTGACAGCTTGTAAACTTGTATCATTATTTTTCAGCACTTTTGGCAAAGCAGAGTCTTTCCTTGCAACCTGATAGCAAATGTGTCACGGTCCGTTACGGCTCCGCGGGCAGCTTTGGAACCGCTGTTTTTAAATTGTCGGAAGCCTTGTTATAGACCACAGCTGTGGTGCTTATATTCCAGAAATATCAGACTAAAGGGTGGAAAACAGAGCAGTGCAGCTTGTTGGCCATACATTTTGGCAACTACGAAGCCGTTAATGAGATGGGTCTGGCAAATACTGCGAGAGGCAAACATGGTCATCTGGTGTCAGTTACGTAGGGTTACGGGGCTATAATCGGTTAGCCGTGATCTACATACAAGATCTTGATCTGGATTTTACCATGACATAGTCTAAGTTCAATATTGTTGCCTCTTTATGGCCTAGCGATCGAGACCAAGAGTGAGTGGATCAGATATTTCTTTATTCTCAATTCATGCCTGTGTTGCCTGCAATTGCCTCCAATTCCAACGTATCTAAGTCAGGTAAACCATTTAGCGGGACACTTAAACCAAGTTTACGATTTGGAACCATCATCCTATTGCACTAAAATCACAAAAAAATGTAAGTTCCTTGTATCGCCTTAAAGACTCAGACAGAAACAGATGCTGGAGCAAGGATGTGAGGCTCAAGTCTTCTGTGTCGAACTCCTATACGAACCACTTCTGTACTACCCCCATGCCGGTAAAGAACATGGCTCTTTGTTACCTGAGAAAAAGTTCCTCTTGAACATAATCCCCAGAGTCCTTGATAGAACTATAAATGAAAATGTATAAATGTAATTTCTGAGAAATAGGGCTGCCTGGCACCATCTGCAGACCTACTGATCAGCTGGAATGAAAATCTAAACTAGGTTTCCCATTTTCCGTCTTTTTTCTCACCCCGTGTCGCGCAGTTAAGATGTATGATTGACACACTTCATGACTATTTTGTCAAGTGAACGACTTGTCATCTTGCTTTAAATTGCTTCAGGCCGTGTAACTGCCGTGCTCCAGGAGCAAACACCCTTTTAGTACAGTTACGTAACACAGCAGACCCCTGAAGACCCTCCGAAGACTGAAAAACAAGATTTCCTATTTCAAGAAAGGTGTATTGCTGCAATGAATGACCTGATACGCAATGTGGGATCACTGATGAACACTTTCACCGCCTCAGGACTGTGTGGTTAAAAAGCACTCTCCGGAGATCAATGCCATGTCTGAGCCACTCCAACACCCACAACAGGTTGCATCTGCACTATAGTGGAGTTAATGATCTGCATACATTAGCTGACAGCAGGCGGTGGAGAAGGAAGATGAGAATTCATTTATTTATTATTATACATATAAAGATTCAACAGAGGAAGCAGTAAGAAGGTTATTCTCTTCTGGTCTTTCTGCATTAGGTTCAAGTGATTGCTAACAAGCAACTCACGGATAACAACTGGCTTGACAGTAAACTGGCCGACAGCGTTATTTGTCAGTTCCTTTTGTCAGACGAACGGCTGAGAAAGTAATTTGTGGTGTAGTGGTTCTGCAGAGGCAAGTGGAAGACAAACCTCTGGGTAATTTAATGATGAAGAGAATGACATGCATTGACATTTTAACTGTAGTACAGAGAAAAACTAACTGTACTATAGAGCCTCCTGTACAACCGTACACTCATTCTCTTCTCTTTGAATCATGTTAGCCTGAAGATATTACAAA
This sequence comes from Lagodon rhomboides, assembly GCA_039737535.1. Lineage (NCBI taxonomy): Eukaryota > Metazoa > Chordata > Actinopteri > Spariformes > Sparidae > Lagodon > Lagodon rhomboides. The sequence goes on from JBBNBP010000437.1 coordinate 19,041, forward strand.
AAAAAGAGCCAAGTGTTGTTAATATGCATATTAATTCCTTTACATTTGTGCTTCAGAAGTGTGAAAGCTGTTACTGAATTTCAATACATTCAGAAAATTCAGCTTTGCTTGAGGGAACACTAATGCACAATATGTACTGTAATTTCCACTGCTAGGGGGCTTTATGAAAACCAAACAAAAGGCTTATGTGCAGTATTGTATTGAGTGGGCCGGGCGGAGCATCGTCAGCTGCTCAGAATCAGCCGGCTGTGGAGAGAGTCTGGAGGTAGAAGTGACCTTCTATCTAGAGGAATAAACAGCCGGACTCACGTCAGATTCTGGAGCTGTTAACTGACGGGAGGAGAGCTCAGAGATCGCTCTTAAACTTTTGGGATTAAAAAGGTGGATCTATCTTCACTCCCGCTTATCAACCTGACTGCAGCAGCGATCGGCGGAGGTGCTGCCTATGTCGGGTAATGTTGACTGCCGACTGGAGCTGGAGGGGAAATGTACTTCATTAACGTGACATTGAGAGAGGAGAAGGGGAAAAGAAGAGCTAGAACCAGAGTCTGTGGTGAGTGCTGAGTTCAGTCACTGACCTGGTTTCAAACACACATCGTCTCGTTTTGTTTCTTGCTAGGTTACGGCTGATGTACAGTTAATGATCCGCCTGTCGCCGCAAATAAACACAAAGATCCTATCGCACATGCAAAAACAGGACCCAAATGCAGACACAGGAGCAGGCAGAACCAACACTAAAAGAACTCAAAATCCAAAAGAAGATAAGCAAACAGACAGGCAACAAAAAGCTGGCAAATGATGGGAATCCTGACAGCAGTACAACAACAGGGGAAAAGACACAGGATAACAGGAGTTACGTGAGGATGAGAGCTGAACAGACGGACCAACAAAGAGTGAGGGAACAACACAGGCTCAAATACAAAACAAAACCTAATGAGGGGATGAGGTGCAGGCGGAGCGAGGCGGAGAAACAAAGGTGAGGGAATTGAATGGAAAAACACCAGAATCAGGGAAAGGCTAATGAGGGAGATGCAGCGCAGGTGTGGAGGGGAAGCAAGACGGGTGAGGACCACAAGGAAACAGGAGGGAAGACGAGACGCTGGAAAAGTGTCAGGACGGTGACAGATCCTGCGGACACACTCGCTTGCAGGTGCCACCATTGCTGACGTGAGCCTGGCACAGATGTTGAGATGTTGATGTTTAGTTGCTCTCTCTCTCTCTCTCCGTCCTGGAAGTTATAGCAACAGGCTACCAATAAAAACGAACCGTTATCTTGAGTTAACTTGTGGATTTCTTTCGGTTCCATGTCGGAAACATATGGAATCGGGTATGGAGCGAAGGTGTGGTCGTCTCCAGACATTTTAATGCAGAAGTCTTACATGTTACATTGTAAAAGCATCTCTGGAGTCTGTTCATTGTGGAATGCACGCAACCATGAGCGTAAGCAGCTAAGTGTTGAGTACGGGACACGTGGAAATGGCTCCAAAGTTAATCCCTTGAAGCTCATCCTTCATTGATATCGGTCTCCAATGTTTGCCTGCCAACAAATGAACCGGCAGAGTCTCCTTTCACTTCGACTCCAATAATTACATTTCTTCGGGCGAGCAACAAACCCACACACAGTTTTTTGTTTTCTCTCAGAGACGACGAAGCACCAGAGAACAGCTCATAGCCAACATAAAAGAAGCTCTCGATCCTAATGGTGCTACACTCGTGAGAAATGCAATTTTGTATGCATTCCTGAGAGTTAATAAATATGATTAATTGACGTTTTTCAGCACTAATGTGCTGTGACATGGTTTAATGAGCACTCTTACCATTATGCAGCGCTGCAGAGGAGCATCCTTCCGTTATAATTTGAAGAGAGCATATCCTTTTAGTGGGCTTTCAAGTAGGTGGGTTCGAGGTTGATTTCGAGGCATTTCAGGTGTAATGGCTTTTATCCGTCGGAACAAATGAGGTCTTCACAATACGTGCAATTTCTCACCTGTGCAAGCAATGGTCACGACACAGTGCAGCATTTCATATGGAGAGATTTCTTTCTGATGAGTCTCTGTACAGTCGATGTATAAACTGATTCTTGTGAATCGCAAATGCACTCGTTGACACGACGGGATGACAAATGCAACACATTCAAAACATCTTTATGAAAAAAAGGATGAAAAGTGTTGAGATCATTGTGTCTATTCAAAAGAGGTTCAGTAATCAGAGCTTTTAAGAATCCTTAGTATTGCTATTTAAAGGCAGAACCGAGCCGACGTGTCATCAGACCCATTTCCTCGGCTTTGTGTTGTTTAATTAACACAGTGCTTCTGGTTTTCTGTATATCTTCCTAAAAAGGGAATTCAAGGGAAAACACAAGACACACAGGCCGGCAGGTAGAATAACAAAAAGCAAGCTTTAATGAGCTGATGTCCACAAGAATGAAATCCATGCCAAAAGCAAACAATAAAAGGCAGGCAAAGACAGCTCCAAGGATAACGTTAAAGAGAAATATGAGGACAACACGGAGGAACACCACAAGGAACTAATCAACAACACGGGGAGCACACAGGCTTAAATACAAACTAAACGAGGGGATGAGGTGCAGGTGGAGAAACACCTGGAAGGGCAGTGCTAACGAGGCTGATGCGAGACAGATGTGTGAGATCAAACTGAGGAGGAGCACTGGAGAACACAGGTGAGCAGGAAGTGGAAAAGTGACACAAGAGGATGTAGCTACGAAATACAACAGGAAAACGAGCCGAGAAACCCAAACCGTGACAGTTTTCTTCATCACATAACTCTCCCTCTCTGAAGCCTCTCGTTGAAAATGTATCACTTAAGGTCACAAAGAAAACACAGAGAAGAATCTGAACTTCTTTTCTGACTTAGAGACTAACTGCACATCAGAGTTATACCCACAGTATCTATGAAGTAGAAGAAGGATCTGTATTTTATCACATACAGTCATACAATATGCAACGAAGTGAAACTGGCTCTCCGCATTTAACCCATCCCAGAGGAGCAGAGGGCAGCCAACATGCAGTGCATAGGGATCAGCTCCAGATGTTAGCCCATCCCTTGATCAATCAGAGCCAGAACCAGAAATTCCTTCATTGGTCCCGCAAACGGGGACATTTGTGCATCACAGCAGCCAAAGGACGGTTCAGTATGACAATAAACAACAATAATAGTAAAAAATAAACAATATAATAAAAAGGTAAGAAGAAGAGGAGCTAGAGCAGAAATAGAAAGTGAATCATATATACATAATATATACATACATATATGTATATAAACAGTGGGGGCAGTGTATTTTTATTAATAAATAATGAATATGAATATGAAAATTACCCAGTTAGTGCAAACCGAAATGAGAAATGACTTATGTACACAGTTTTTATTGCACAGTGCACATGGAGTCAAGGACCATGGCCAGAGAAGTAACCTAAAATACATGCTGGAGCACCCAGAGGAAACCCGTGCAAGAGAGCGGAGGAGACATTTGAAGGCCTTGCCTCAGCATGGGGCCAAAAATGGACTCAGGAGTACTCGCTAATTAGATTTAGGTCTATCACAAAACGGATAAATAATTTCTCAGAGACTCTCAATACTGAAAAACGGGGGAATTCACACTATCAGCATAGAAAAAACAGCAGCTGCGATCTGACGCATAAAGGCCCTGGGAACCTTTTTTCTTTCCTCTCAGCGAGCTTCTTATGATTAGTAGATAATTAGATGAGTTCCTTCAGTACATGAACATGACATTTTGTGCGAAAGGTTTGGTCGTTCAGCATTAAAGACTTCTCTATTTCCATTTCCTCTGAGCTCGTCTTTCTAGTTTGAAGGGGGAAAGGCGCAGCTGACGACCAGATCCCTCGAGCTATGAGTCAGGGACACATACAGTGTACACTTAAACATATGGGAGAACAAGCTGTATGTATGAATGTATACATGTACAAGATGTGTTCGAGCCATTTCCAACACTTAGCGCGGACGTGTTTACCCTTACCGAGAGACACATTCAGCCCACGGTGTTTGTTGCCATCTGTGAAATGACACTGTGGGTCCATAATGGTGCGTTGCAGCCATCTTAAGGGTAGTCATGTGGTTATTCTGTCTTGTTGTGTAGCACTGAATGAATACATTTCACAGGAGTCATTACTCCCAGCGGTGCAAACAACATGTTTTCATAATGGCCCCATATTCCAGGAAGGTGATGTCTCCACACTGATAAACAAATTCACTAGAGGTGGTCCAGTCTCCCGCTTCACAGGCAGATTGTAGGTAAGGAAAGTCGGACTTGTTGACAGCATTCAAAGACACACACCGATATTTTGTTCATTGGCTGCATGTTTCTGGGGCGTTGGGAGGACAGAGGTGCACCGCAGGTTACCCCGTGGAAACACAGGAAGCTTGTCGATGTCACGTCGAGGGCTGGAGCTGACAGTCAAAACCCTGGACGCTGGCGGCGCTGAGCCGACCCTGGCAAATGAGTCACTCGGTGGAGTAATTCTTGCTCCATCAAAAATCTCTCCGGTGTTAATGGAGGCTACAAAACACAATAACACAAGCTGGCAAGCGGGAGATTAATTCTGAGAACAGGTAAATGAATGAGACAGCCTTGATTAATACATAAAGGCGGCACAAAAATGAAGTCGAAAAATAGTATAAAAGCTCGTAAAGAAAGTTGTTTGAACATAAACACACAGACTGAAGCCTCGACAGACATGAATCACTTTCACGCGATCAGTGACATTGATAAACGTCATCGACGCTCTCTGTATTTGACGTCTGTTTCACCCTCGCAGCACCTCTCTTCTGCTCCTCCTCTCACCATCATTTTCTGTATTATGACTGCGCTGCTGCCACAGTTCCTCACAGTCCTCCCTCACACATCACACACAGCGCCGTAGCTGCTCTGAGAACTGAAAAGGCTGCACACGACTGCGGCATCAGAGTCAACTCTCTGTCAACGGGGCCTTAAAGGAGAAGTAGTTCCTGTCCACCGGGTACAATTTAGACTAGATCCTGGTGCACACATAGCTACGTTCCTCTCTGTCTGCATGATATTGAGCAAAAACAAGCGATACTGTAGTTTTTCGGTGATATACATTGCAATACGAAAAAATATAGTTTCTTTCAGACAACTTGATTGGCGATTGGAGATTTTGTAGGGGAGTGAATTGAATCAAACAACCAAAGTTGACCCTACTTTGTTTCATAAATTGATCAAGAGTGATTGTGATTGGTGGTTCGTTGTGCACGTCACTCAAATCATCAAACTCCTGTGTATCTCAGATCGGACTAAATGATGTAATATCAGACAGACTTTTCGTGTCGATTTGTTGTGGAAAATGAGAACTATGATTTTTGTTTCTGTATCAATGATGTCAATGCTGAGACGATGTATTGCGTCGCCCTAATTCTCAGTGATAAAGCTCTCAAAACACACTATAAACTACCCGTTCAGCACCAAATGGTCGATGGACAAATACAGAAACCAGCTCATGCTGTGACCAGAGCTTGTTTCTGCTGACCCCAGGCAATGTTGTAGGCAACGTGTAACAAAAGTAACACGTTACAGGAATATATTTCTTTTAGCAGTAATGGAGTAATATAACTACTACTAATAATATTTTACAATCCCTGTTACAGTCCGAAATGAAGCGTTTATTGTTGTTTTTTTAAGAATCCATCCACACCAACACGACAATGTTAATATAGACGATGTGTGTGTTTAATAAAGCCGAGCCTATAAGTTCTTTTTATGTCTCTGTGTGACTGAAATGAGCTTGATGATGAAGGATAATCCTCCAAACGCACTTTAGTCTACATTCTTGAATCACATGTGCCCATGTATTCCTTGTTTTGTGGACTGAAATAAAAAAAGGCATAGAAAAAGAGATTTCTGTCTTGTCATGTCATTATAGGCTGCATAATAGAAGGTGTAGGTCATTTGTGTTTCATATGACTAAGCCTACAATTAAAAATATTCATTCCCATCTCATAATATATCAGACTTTGATGCTTTGTCTGCCTGCTCATCCCTGTGTCCAAGGCCATTCCTCTATTTAAAAGATCTAGCTATTTATTCTCTTGTTCTCTATATATTTATTCATTCATTCAGTCATTGTCAACCGCTGATGGTCGCGGTAGCCGCTTTATCCCTTTTTTCAAGGGGTCGCAGGGAGGTTTCTGGAGCCAATCCCAGCTATCTCAGGGCGAATGCAGGGTACACCCCAGACGAGTCGCCAGCTCATCGCAGGGCCCTTTACTGATGGCAGAGGCCGATTTTGGGGTTCAGTATCTTGCTCAAGGATACTTCGATATGTACTTGGGCATTTTGTTGAAAGTAACTAAAAAGTAGTGTAATACGTAATATATTACCGTAATATTGTAACATGATATATTACTTTAAAATGACGGTAACCAGTAATATGTAATGCATTTTGAAAGTAACTTGCCCAACACTGCCCCTAGTGGCCAAGAAAATAATAATAAGTTATTGCAGGTTTGAGATTTATTGGGCTTCTGCTCTGGTTGGGTTTAGACACAAAAAAACACTTGGTTATGGTTTGGAAAACATCATGGCCTGCCTGAAAATACCTCCATTAGTCTACACACAAACACAGCTGGAAAGGCACCCAGCTCTCCCTAAAAAGAGAAGGTGTTGTCACGCTTTCAAACGCCACCACGCAGATGTGGACCGCGGTCGCCTGTTCAGCATTTCCTTGGTTGCAGTCTACAGCACAGTCTACACAGTTTTGTAACCCTGTGTGTGTGGATGGCAGAGGGATTCAGTAAATCATTCATAAAACTGACATGTATAAAAACTACTTAAACTGTATCCGGCTGAATGTGGCCCATACAGCCACCGAATGGATCAACAGAGGCAAGTGTCCTGGAGCAAAACCCCTAACTGTGCATAAACTCACGCCACGATGATGAAATAGAGTCGATAATGTATGCAACAGCCCAGAGGCTAGGATCACTCTCTTCTTCAGTCGAACTCGGGCTTACTTCCCCGATTTGTGAAAAGAAGAAGTGGATGATTGAGAGCAGAAAAATGGAATATGCATGAAATTGTGGATCATTTCTCTTCCCTCCTCCCGTCAGCCGGTCCCTCTCCCATCCCTCCCCCCTCCGTTTGAATGCGAGAAGAGGCTGTCCGAGACGAATGTGTTGCTTTCAGAGAGAGGTTCAGCGAAAGATTTGACTAAATCCACGGAGACGGCTAACAGCATCCATTTTGGCCGCTTTAAATATGAGCAATTTTGTGATTTTTTTCTCAAGGACTCACCTACAATACCGTCATCAAGGACGGCTTGACATTCCTCAGCTCTCAGCAGCAGCTGTGAGATCAATAAAACAAATGATCTGCCATCGACTTGAGTCTGGTTCCAAAGGCGACTCATAACCTCCAGATATAAAAAGATTAAATGGAAGAATTTTCAACGTAACAATTATGATATTTGATTTTTGGGAGCACAACACTGTAGTGTGAGTCCGTTAGCTCGTCTGCTCGCAGGAATGTCATTCTGCATACGGGTTGCTGCCGTGTGGTATCTGCGGCGTACACACCGCATGACACAAATTGACACTCGGCGGTACACGGCTGGCTGTGGGAGCTCTGCTGGCTCTTTGTACATGACCTACTTCCTTCATGTGTCAGTGGATGAACAGCCCTTGACCTTTATTCTGAAAGGGTTTTTTTTTCATTCGTGAGAGGATGTCAAACCTAAAACAACATTGTATAAGTGCCATAACCTTGTCTCCTATATGTGTGTGAGGCCACGTGAGGGTCAGGAGATGATTTCATCATTTGAAACTATAAATGATCGACTTTCAGCAGAATCATACTGTGACGGTGAGATGTCATTTTTAGCATCCAGCAGGTCCTATATTTATTATATATTTTTTTAATTATTTGCACAATATTTTGATTTCATGTAATAAGTTAGATGGCTGGATGAACCCTCTGGGAGTCCCGAGGGCAACCTTAGCTGTGGGCCCCCATTAAATAACTACTTTTTAGGCCCACTTGGAGACAACGCTGACATTTTATGCTAACACATTTGTCGATGTCATCCTGAAGCAGTTGCTTATTTCCACATTCAACAGACACAGAACACCAAGTATCATTCATTTAGAGTTGTGTGTCTGGTGACCTGGCAAACGTAAGTCCAATACTCGCTCTCTTTTAGCTCCGTTTTCAGTGTTGAGCAGGGAGAGCACAGTCCATTTTGTGGCGCTATTGAAAACAGCACCATGAGAGCGGTGAGCGTGAAGAGATAAGGGACAGAAAAACCCAAACAGTGCGCTGAAAGACACAAAATGCTCTGTTGAGCAAAGAGGAACTTTGCAACGGAGCAGTGGCCCGTCACAGCAGCTGTAGCCTGACATAAGTATGTTGTTCTTCCTGCTGACAATCGGAGGTCTGTTTCATAATTCAGAAAGCAGTCCTTGTAATAGTGTCAGACTGCTGTTGTGGTATTTACTCACATAGTGATTTCCTCCACAGGTATCAGTGGAGAAAGTCCGTGCTATTTCTGCTGCAATACAGTGACAGACATCTGTGGTAATTCACAATTTTTCCACCTGCCTTTTCCTATTTCCGCCTTCCCAAAATACGCTGGTCCTGTTTTCCTGAACAAACTGACCTGAGAGGATGACCTGAGATCTGTCAGCACCTCGTCAACCTTAACAAGCAAACCGAAAACTTTTCCCATTCTCTATGATTTCTTGATTTGTTTGTGTGTGTGTGTGTGTGTGTGTGTGTGTGTGTGTTAAAAATAGTGTGCTGCTGTCAGAGAAATGTCAATTGTATTAAATAAAGGTTTAAGTTGTGTGAATGGCATACATATAATGGTAGTTAACACAGGCTTTTGGAGGCTGCTGTACATGTATTTCTGTACATATACAAGCTGTCAGCTGATTTGACAGAACAGTGTGAAATTCTAAATATATTTTGCAGAAGTA